>CAMXCT020001834.1:0-15000 GCA_947184155.2 Cladocopium goreaui
ATAATGATAATAATGATAATAATGATCATAATGATAATAATGATAATAATGATCATAATGATAATAATGATAACAATGATAATAATGATAATAATGATCATAATGATCATAATGATCATAATGATAATAATGATCATAATGATAATAATGATCATAATGATCATAATGATCATAATGATAATAATGATAATAATGATAATAATGATAATAATGATCATAATGATCATAATGATAATAATGATCATAATGATAATAATGATCATAATGATAATAATGATAATAATGATAATAATGATCATAATGATAATAATGATCATAATGATCATAATGATCATAATGATAATAATGATCATAATGATAATAATGCTAATAATGATAATAATGATCATAATGATCATAATGATAATAATGATCATAATGATCATAATGATCATAATGATCATAATGATCATAATGATAATAATGATCATAATGATCATAATGATAATAATGATCATAATGATCATAATGATCATAATGATCATAATGATCATAATGATCATAATGATCATAATGATAATAATGATGATAATGATCATAATGATAATGATAATAATGATCATAATGATCATAATGATCATAATGATCATAATGACCATAATGATAATAATGATCATAATGATAATAATGACCATAATGATCATAATGACCATAATGATAATAATGATAACAATGATCATAATGATCATAATGATAATAATGATAATAATGATCATAATGATCATAATGATCATAATGATAATAATGATCATAATGATCATAATGATCATAATGATAATAATGATCATAATGATCATAATGATCATAATGATCATAATGATAATAATGATCATAATGATCATAATGATCATAATGATAATAATGATCATAATGATCATAATGGTAATAATGATCATTATGATCATTATGATCATTATGATCATAATGATCATAATGATAATGATAATAATGATCATAATGATAATTATAATAATGATAATAATGATAATAATGATCATAATGATCATAATGATCATAATGATCATAATGATCATAATGATAATAATGTTAATAATGATAATAATGGTAATAATGATCATAATGATGATAATGATAATAATGATCATAATGATAATAATGATCATAATGATAATAATGATGATAATGATAATAATGATGATAATGATAATAATGATAATAATGATCATAATGATAATAATGATCATAATGATCATAATGATCATAATGATAATCATGATCATAATGATCATAATGATAATAATGATAATAATGATAATAATGATAATAATGATCATAATGATAATAATGATCATAATGATCATAATGATCATAATGATCATAATGATAATAATGATAATAATGATAATAATGATCATAATGATAATAATGATCATAATGATCATAATGATAATAATGATCATAATGATCATAATGATCATGATGATCATAATGATAATAATGATAATAATGATAATACTGATCATAATGATAATAATGATAATAATGATAATAATGATCATGATGATAATAATGATCATAATGATCATAATGATAATAATGATCATAATGATCATAATGATCATAATGATCATAATGATCATAATGATCATAATGATGATAATGATCATAATGATGATAATGATCATAATGATCATAATGATCATAATGACCATAATGATCATAATGATAATAATGATCATAATGATAATAATGATAATAATGATAATGATAATGAATATATTTAATTATAGTAGCTATCAGCAGTGTTTGAATTCAATGAATAGGCCGCGACTATACAGTCTCTTCGAGCCTAGAGGGAAAAAAATATGTATGTATACGTATATGTACATATTCATTCATCCCATCATATCCGTTATATTCTTTTTTGCCAGGCCTGAGACGGCCGCACCGAGGCAGCTCTGGAAGACCTGGGGGACCAAACTCACCTCGTTGGCCCTGGATCTTGGGATGTTGCTTGGGCAGGCGGAAGTCGTGACATCAGTGCCGGGATCGTGGGATGACTTCAGTGATTGATCCACATAGCAGAAAACTGAGGTCTAGACAGAAGTTTGGCTGATGAAGCCTAGACATGCTGATTCAAGAGTCACAGAAAATTTGTTGGGCCACACCTAGTCTGGACAAAGTGAATTTCTGTGTCTCCGAGACAAAATCCAGCAGGACGATGGGGCAGCGGCAGCGATGGTCAAGAAAGGTGCCGTGTTCTCGGTCTGGGAAGGGGGGGAAGGTGCGCGAGGGATGGGTTGATGAATGCAATTTGGCCGCAGTGTTTCTGGGCGGGCGGCTTTCCGTGCCAGTTTTGGGGTATCTACTTTCTTCGCTGTGGCCATGATGCGCTGGAATGTATTTTGCAGCATCGCTGGAGATTCGGTCTCTGGCTTCTAAACCAGTGCTGTTTGAATGTCGTGCGAAATCCAGGGGGTCCTCTTTTTGAAGCCTTGTCCTCTGGAAACAGTATACCGTATACCGAAAATTCTTCAGGAGCTTATGGCATTCTAGGAAAACGAAAAACTCCAATTCTTCAATATGAGCCCAAAACTGCTATTTTCATGTGGAGCATGTGAATAAAACAACAAACTGGGAGCTACTTGTTTTTCAGAGAAACCTCTATTATTCATGGCTACATCATTTCCAACGTGGCATTTTCAATGGTGCATGTTGAGTTGAACTGGAGGGAACCGGATGAATCCCGCAAAATCTTCACGGCAGGTAGCAAGGGAACACCTCCAACTAGGAGCAAAAAAGCAAAGGCAAAGGCACGGCATGGAAGCTGCGGCCCTGGGTTACTGGCATCTGCATGGTTTCAAGGGGATGATTCATCGTTGGTTTCCCCTTTCAGGCCCAAATCATTTGCAGCGGTGCAGTCAACTGGTAGATTTTCGGAGACCTCCATCGGCCTTGAGGCAATCAACAAATGGCAATTGTCTCTACTAGTGTGTGAAGATTGAGAAGAGACAATGCCAGAAGTGATGAAAAGGGCGGTAATCAAGGTTTGAAATTGGACATACATTTCAATCCAGCAGATTAAGCGTTCAATTTGGGCCGACAGCAGCATCTATGGTCGATTAACTCGGGCAATGTCGTCATTGGACTTACACCACCTTTGAAAAGGCTATGGACACGACCCTTACCCAATCGCTTAACAGCAAGGGGGCATACAATATCATCCCATTGAGGTCTCTGCCAAGAGATAGTCCATGTCCAACATATCTCAAACATATTCCAAAGACCGAAAAAGTATGAAAAACTCATGTTTTCAGACCTAGACCTTCTTGAAATGCTGCAAGTGGGAGGTTCACGAACGAATTTGGGTCCTACAAAATTGGAAATACCATCAAATTGGCCATCAAAAAATGGTGAAGATGATGTTCTTAACCTTGGGACGGGATGGACAGTGACAAACCCACATCCCCACATGGGTATGAGTCAAAAGGATTTAAGCCTTGCACATGGATGTTTTAAGCTGCTGAAAAAAGCAAAGCCTTTGTGCCCCCACGTGACTTGTATCCGCCAGGGACATGGAACTATATCCGGGCACCATATCCGTCTGTATTATAGGTGCGCGTGTCTAGGATATTATAGCCATTCAATGAGGAACATTCAAAAATTGGAGTCTGGGGGTTTCCTAAGGGCTTTCCCATACTTCAACCATGACCGCTTGGATGATAGCGAGCTTGAAGTCATGTTCAGAAACCTTCAGATGGAGCAGTACTCAAGATAATATATAAAGGCATGTCAATGTACAATACATATATACATATATAATCATATATATATATAAACATGATATTTGTGTCATGGAATCAACAGCCACCCTCCCCACGTCTGTCGCTAGGAAAAGCCCAAAGTCAAGCAGCCCAAGGCTGTCGCCGTCAGCGAGGAGCCCTCGATCCGTGGCTTGGCAGGGCCGCACCCAGGCCACAGAAGTAGCCACCATGACTCAGACTCTAGAGATAGTTACTATGGTTAGTATGTCTATGGTTAGATATACTTAGTACACTTATCTATATATCTATCTATCTATTTATTTGTTTATTTTTCTATTCATTTTTCTATCTATCTATCTATATATCTGTCTGTCTGTCTATCTATCTATCTATCTATCCATCCATCCATCTGTCTATCTCTCTCTCTATCTATCTATCTATCTAACTGTCTGTCTGTCTGTCTATCTACCTATCTGTCTATCTATCCATCTGTCTGTCTGTTTGTCTATCTATCTGTCTATCTATCTATCTATCTGTCTATCTATCTATCCATCTGTCCGTCTGTTCTCTGTCCGTCTGTCCGTCTGTCCGTCTGTCCGTCTGTCCGTCTGTCCGTCTGTCCGTCTGTCCGTCTGTCCGTCTGTCCGTCTGTCCGTCTATCCGTCTATCCGTCTATCTATCTATCTATCTATCTATCTATCTATGGTTAGTACTGTACTAAAATTAGTACTATGGTGATTGTACCCCACATCTATAGTTAGTATATCGGTAGTTAGTATATCTTAGATAGTAGTACCAAAAGAGATACGTATCCCTACTACAGTGGTTTGGAGGGTCACGGCTTAGGAGGGTTGAAACTTAAGACGCAACGGAACACGCATGCCGCCACGCTCAGTTGCTGTGCTTCAAGTTTCTAACCATAGATACAGATATAGGCCCAAGTTCATGACTTTCTATGCGTTTTCTTCGTTTCTATAGACGTGTTTCAGTGCAACCCAGACTTGACTCTTTTCTATCAACCATGAAATAATTAAGCATGAGGAAATCTATACACAGGTACCCAATAAGTGAACCAGATAGAACCAGCAATAGCAATAATGATAGTTTTTTGACAGTAAGGTGAGGAGTTGCAATATTGATACCACCATGAAGCGGCAGAATGTCAAATGGGTCTCTAATGGGTTACTACCTTTTAAACCCTTTGGCTTTACCATAATGTTCTGCTCAAAGTCGATATTATTTTTTCCTTTTCTGGACAAACCTAAAAGTTGGATTTGAATCTCGATTGTGGGACCCAAAACACGGGATAAATTTTGCATGATCCAATCAAATACTGCAAACTTGGGATTCTTGTCAAGATGGTGGTTTCAGATCCTAAAAATTGCCAAATGTCTACAGATCCAAGCACCTCAAGTGCGAACACATCAACGAAAATTACGCTGGAAAATCCTTTTTTCAATTGAAGTCAACTTGAGGAGTATAGTGCCGAGCAACCTGGGTAAACCTTGGTCGAGTAGGCTACGACCATATCTTGTACAGTAAGGCCTGACCCAAAGGTAAAAAGGTACAGCATCCCCTGCTGTGCGGGGTTAAAAAAACAGGCTCGGGGATCAAGAGAAACAGGTTGCAGGGTTAGACAAGTTAGACAAGGGTGAGAGGTTCAAAAAGGGGTCCTTTGAGTAGGTTAATCTTATTCCTTCTTTATCTATATAAAACGGGGTTATTGCTATTATCATCATTTATGATTATCATTTATCATTATTGGTATATATATATATATATACATCGAATATAAACATACGTCTTATAAGATGTATACATCCAATTTTCTATGTACTATCCAGCTTAAAACCACCAGCTTGTTCTGCCCAGGTCACTTCGATGCTTCCCAAAGCCTTGGCTCCACCGCGGACGCCGTGTCCACGGCGTCACCGGCCACAGCACCAGTGCAGGTACCGGCGCCGTCGTTTCGCGCCGTTTGGGGTGGACATGTCTGAGTTCTTTTGGGTCATTTTTCAAGATATGGATTATATTTTTGATTATTTCTTGATGATTAACAGTCGTGCATTGTTCGTGCGCCTGGATTTTTATGCATGTCAGCAACGAAGAAGAGTATAAACGGTATATGGTCAATTTAGGAATTGATCATGACCTTTAGAACATGTTTTTTCCCACAAATCATCCCTGAAATTGTTGACATTTTCCTGCAGGCCCCACCTGCTGCCTCACAGCCGCCGCGCTTTGGATATGGGGATCCAACCCATGGGAATGTCATGGGAATATGATGGCTATGGCTATGGGAACACATGGGACTATGAAGGGATATGGAGAAAAAGAACTTTGACTATCCCTTCATAGTTCAAAGTGTAACCATCCATTGTTGGACCATCCATTGTAAGGTGACCTCCCAAGAACTTCAACGATGGTTACGATGGTTCAGTTTCGAAGATTCAACACGCGGTGGTCAAGATTCGCCACCATAAACCGAAAAAATGGTGAATGTGCAGTGATCCCATCGACCCCGGATCCAACGGACCAGGGTTTCTAAGGATCCAAAATTCGGAGCAACTTGGATTCCCATCCATTTCTGGTCATTGGGAAGGTGCTTTTGGCACACTCACACTGGTTACTTTTCCAGAATTGTTTGAAGGGAATTGACTTTGCAGGGGACCACCATTTTAATGATGAAAATGAGGGCTTCCTGTAGCTTTCCCCTAAAAGCAAGCTAAGTATGTAACTTCTCAATTTTTGAGACTTTGAACGAGGACATGATCCAAAGAAAACGATCACTTGGATGAGGATTTTCTGTGGGTGTTGGTCAACACTGGAGTATTGAATATGGTGTATGAAACTATGGTCATATCGAAGTCTTCAACCCTTCAGTATTTAAGGGCTAAGAAACCCACCAGAATGTGATGTCATCATCCACATCATGTGGGGAACATGGGGGGGCATACACTCTGGTAATTAACCTGGCAATGAACAATCCCGTCCCTCATTTGCACACGAATTTCCCATACGACCAGGGTTTTCTAGTTCTGATTTTTGATTACCGGGGAGTATATATCCAGTTCAATTCCCCGTTTGGTTAAACCATCATTTTTGGTGGTTAAACCGTTAGACTGAAAGAGCTTTTGACTATTTTTTGAGTCACCATTTCTGATCATCGAATCACAATGTTCGATGATTCAATCACGTTTTTTGAACATTTTGATGGTTGACTCACCATTTTTGGTGTTTTGCCAACCTAAATCAAGCCCCGTTTTGAGGGCCATGAAACCGCAGGCCAGGTTGAGCCACTGTTTTTGAATATAGGAAAGTCCATGTTGTGCTTGTCTTTCGGTTCTCTCGGACTCAGGCCTACTGCAGAGGCAGCGGCTGCGCCGGCCGAAAGCGCAGCGCCGGTTGGACCTGCCGAGACAGGTGCCAGCGCTGCTTCCGCTGCTGCGACGCCCGCGGCACCACAGTTCTTTGGCGTTGTTTGACATGGGCCAATTGAACCATTAAAATCATTAAAACTACCATGGTCGGTTGATTGGTGTTTTTTTCGACGGTCATACATGGTCACACTACCCAATTCATCGGGGCTTATGATAAGCCATAGTACGGATACCGTTTTCAACCAACCAGTATGGATGGGGAATTTTTCATGGCTCAATTGGGAGCGTCATAGGGATACAGTTGAATAAGTTGAATATTTATCACCAACAACATGATAGAGTATGATACCAGTAGTGCCCGGCCTGGCCGTGCCAGGGCGGAAGTTTCGAAAATAGGACATGGCTGTAGGAAATGAATGGCCTATAGGAAAGTTTTTGCGATGCAGAAGCATTGAAGTGTTGAAGTCGTGAGGTGCATCAACGAATGAGCAAATGGTTGTTGAGATGCCAATGAAATGACATGAAAGAATCCGCGCACAAATGAGTGAATGAACCAGTGAACCAATGAATCCAAGAACCAATGAATCAATGAATCGGTCAGTCAATGAATCAGTGAGTCAATGAAGCAAGGAAGCAATGACTCAATGAATCAAGCAAGCAGTGAACCAATGAGTCGATGAATCAGTGAATCAGCAACTCAATGAATCAATGAACCAATGGTTCAACGATTCAGTCAGTGAGTCAATGAATCAATGAATCACTGAACCAATGAACCAATGAATCAATGAATGAAGAAATTGGGCCGCCTTCATGTTCCAAAAGTGCTCCGATCCCTTCAGTTTTTTGAGATTTTTATGTGAAATCGAGCTCTCGCTACAGTCTCGTGCACATTTTGCCAGCTTCATTGTCTAACAGTGCTCCGGTCCCTTCACATGTTGCTCTCGCTACAGTCTGGTGCACATTTTGCCGACCTCCTCTTCCAAAAGTGCTCCGAACGTCACCGTTTTTAATTACTTTTATGTGCAAACCGGGCTCTGCCGCAGTCCTGTGCACACTTTGCCGACCTCATCTTCCAAAAGTAGAAATCGAGCTTTCGCTACAGTCCTATGCACTTTTTGTCGACAACTTGCAACCCCGAAAAAAGTGACCGACCACGGAAACATTTTTAACCGAAAAAACACAATGTTCCGCACCCAAGAGTGTTCCACCCTTGAATTCATGCGTTCCCGAGCTGTCACTCTTTCCAACTCCTGGATGATAGGTGGTTGACATGATGAGAGATGAACATGATGACAAGGCAGCCCCTGGACATTCATCCGAAATTCGATAGTTTTCGAATTCAATTTCCTTTGATGAATTGATATGGGTTTAACCAATGGGACAAAATTGTAAATCAGGCAATAATATAATGTGTGTGCGCGTGTCTGGGCCAGGATTTGTCAGCCCATGTCACGAAGTTAGATGTGCTAGCTGAAGTTGCTCTTGCTTTAGCAAGGAATAGGCAGGCACCAGGACCATTGGAAACCCTGAAGCTTTCCAGTTTTATCCCCCCCCTCCCCCCCCTGGCAGGCCCAGGTTCGATCCCCCCCTGGTCCCCCCCGAGCCCCTCCGAGAGGAGATTTCCGGCTGGTAGAGGGTCATCATCCTCATCCTCATCCTCATTTTCATTTTCATTTTCAACTTCATCCTCACCCTCCTCATCCTCATCCTCATCATCCTCATCATCCTCCTCATCCTTCTCATCCTCCTCATCCTCCTCATCCTCCTCATCCTCCTCATCCTCCTCATCGTCCTCATCCTCCTCATCCTCCTCATCCTCCCCATCCTCCTCATCCTCCTCATCCTCATCCTCATCCTCATCCTCATCCTCATCATCCTCCTCCTCCTCCTCATCCTCATCCTCATCCTCATCATCCTCTTCGTCCTCCTCATCGTTGATCGGCATCCTCATCCCCTAGTCCCGCTGGGCCATTGGTTTCCTGCAGGTATAGGGCTCCTCTTCAGTATTTCATCTTCAGGACGTCATGTTCAGTAAACCAACCAACAACTCTATAAAATCATCATCGGAAACTTGCCGGCTTCCAAATGATCATCATTATCTTCCTCCTCAGCATCATCATCACGATCATCATCGTCGTCGTCGTCGTCGTCATCATCATCATCATCATCAATATCAATAAAGTCCTCATCCTCATCCTCCATCCCCATCCCCATCCTCATCCTCATCCTCCTCCTCCTCATCATCGTCCTCCTCCTCACATCATCATCATCATCATCATCATCATCATCATCATCATCATCATCATCATCATCACCATCATCATAATCCCCATCATTCGCACCATCCACATCATCATCATCATCAACAACATCAGCATCATCATCATCATCATCATCAGCCTCATCATCATCATACATTTGTTGCATTGTGTCGAACATCTGTATGCAGCTTCGGGCTTCCATGTGTTTTTTTTAATATATTGTGTTTCTTTTGCTTACAATACTTGGCGAGAGACGATTACTGCACACTAACTCGAAAAGGGAGCTTGCAGGCTTCATTCAAAAAGGGACAGCCATGTCGAAAGCAAGTTGGCACACAACTTTGCACGCAAGCGGGCGCATGATGGCGCATGGCATGAAGTCTGTGAAACTCTTTGGTTACTTTATATACTCGCCGCAGCGTTCGTTGCTCTAGCTTTCTGTTCTGTGCTGCTTCTTTCTTTTTTGGCGTCTCTCCGTTTGTAGCCGCTGCCTCAGCCGTTGTTGTTCGATGTTGCGCTTTGCAGCGGTTGCTTGCGCCCTTTGTTCCTTCTATAGTTGCTCGCGCTTTGAGGTTGAGATTGGCCGCAAGACTCTGAGCATGTTGTCGTCGCTGTAGCGCCGCATGTCGTCACGCATGGCTTCCTTGTGCTCTGCGCACCTTCGCCCGTCTCCGCTCAGGTGTTTTACCTCGAAAACTTCTCTGGCTACTGCGAGGCAAGGCTTGTTCTTGTGACGCTTGTCACTGAACCTTCCCTCTGGTCTCTGTCCCTGTGCCAGGCTTGCTGAGAATGGCATCCAGAAGTGGGATACGATCCCACGTATAGAGGTGACAACGATGTGTACCTCTGTCCGCGCCTTGGTCTTGCATCTCGTCCTCCGGTGGTTGTTTCCTGCTGCTTCCCTTCAGGCATCTCCTGTGCTTTGCACGCCAACTTGCCTGTTGTTGGGCAGGGGGGCGCCGTGTTCGCGCCTTAGTTTGGACCAGCTGCTGGCCCGACCGCGTCGTTTTGGTTGACGTGGATCTTCGTCACGCGCTCTGCCACCGGAGGCTGACCGATGAGATGGATGAGGCCGACGACCTCGAGTCCGTCCTCACCTCCGCCGACGCCTTAGTGAAGTGCACCCAAAAACGAAACAGGAAAGATGAGAAAGAGAGAAAGAAACATCTGTGCAACTCATGTGCGGCAATTGCCCCGTCTTGGTTTCTTGCCCCCAAAGTATTGCAATTCGGAACAGAGGCGTCGCTCAGCTCCGTTGACACGGAAGACACGGAGGTGCTGGGCGAACCATGCCCGGCGCGGGCCTTAATCCCTGCGGCGCGAACGCGTCGCTGCTTTCCTATATGACACTTTCTCGCCGCCAGTCGGCCTGCGCTTGCAGGAGGATCTCATCCCCCACGCGCCTGCGTGGATGGCAGAGGCAAGGGGGACGGTGTTGCGCGTCTTGCCTAACATATACAACGTTTTTGTTACCTTGATGTGACTTGCCGCGGCTGCCGGCTGATCACTCCTGCAAGATCCTCCGGGGCATGGACAACCCGCTGGCTTTTCTGGAGCTCAGCGACGGCACGCGTTGGCAGCTAAGCAGCCGCATATAACTTCGTTCGACTGCGCGTGTTTATTACGCCGGTCTCTTGGCCACTGCTTTCAGGCCACTTCGACCCTGTCACCCTGAAACCCTGGTGGTCGGTGATGCTGCCAGGGGGGTACTGGGTTTGGGAGGATGAGTTCCTCTAGATAGATGGTCACATACTACGATTGATATTTCAATGGCAAACACAGAGATTAAACGGTTCCGTACGGATTACGATTCATTCTTTGTGTCGGTAGGCTCCATGCGTATCTTATATATATAAATGTATGCATGTACGAATGTATGTATGTATGTATGTATGTAGGTATGTATGTATGTATGTATGCATGTATGCATGTATGCATGTATGCAGGTATGTATGTATGTATGTAATGTAATGTAATGTAATGTAATGTAATGTAATGTAATGTAATGTAATGTATGTATGTATGTATGTATGTATGTATGTATGTGTGTGTGTATGTAAATATGTATGTATGCATGTATGTAGGTATGTATGTATGTATGTATGTATGTATGTATGTATGTATGTATGTATGTATGTATGTATGTTATATATGTGTGTATGTATGTATGTAATGTAATGTAATGTAATTTAATGTAATGTAATGTAATGTAATGTAATGTAATGTATGTATGTGTATGTATGTATGTATGTATGTATGTATGTATGTATGTATGTATGTATGTGTGTGTATGTAAATATGTAAGTATGTATGTAGGTAGGTATGTATGTATGTATGTATGTAAGTAATGTATGTATGTATGTATGTATGTATGTATGTATGTATGTATGTATGTATGTATGTATGTATGTATGTATGTATGTATGTATGTATGCAGGTATGTATGTATGTATGGATGTATGTATGCATGTATGGATGTATGTATGTATGTATGCATGTATGTATGTATGTATGTATGTATGTATGTATGTATGTATGTATGTATGTATCTGTGCAATGTCATGTCATGTCATGTAATGTCATGTAATGTGACGTAATGTATTGTAATCTAATATAACATAATCTCGTGCAACGTAATCTCATGTAATGGAATGCAATGCAATGTAATGTAGTGTGCTGCAACGTAATGTAATGCAATGCAATGTACTGTAATGTAAAGTATGTGTGTATGTATGTATACGTATTGGACAATTTTACGCTGTAGTGAAAACAGAGGAACTCATTCTCCCGGTAGCGTGTGCTGGCAATTTTGGCGGGCGTCGAGTGCCACGGCAAAAAAAAAGCGCCGATTTCCCTGGATCCAAAGCCTCAACCCTGGAAATCTCAATGGGAGAGACAGCTGTGTGACCAGCATGCTTTGAAGTTGATACACCCAAAACGATGTAAAGCGATGCCTTATCGTAGCACCCGAAAAAAAGAAAAGCGGAAGGTGCTCATGACATCCCGGCCATGCAAATGCAAGAGACATTGTCTAGCCTGCTGTGACAACACTATGATGTTTGCTATGCCTCGAAGCCGTACTGCTCACAGTAGCTTCAAAAACCGCTGCCCTCCAGCCTCCAGCCTCAAGCCGCAATGGCACCCCCGCCTTTGCAAGCGATGGATGCGATCTGTACGGGCCTGGCGGACTTCCTCGGTGGGTGGGTGCTCATGCGGTTTCTTGCAACGCAGCGCGCAGCTGTCAAACACGCGTGGACCAGGCACGAGCAGTGAAGCAGCACGTGGTGCAGCTCAATCAGTTTCTGGCGCGATGGGAGATCGAGCGCTATGCCTGCCGGGATTTGACGCCGGTGAAGTCCGAGAGGCGAAGCTCGTGCCCTTCGATCTGCACCAGCCCAAGTTCCAAAGTGTGCTGTACGAAGGCTACTCTTTGAACCCTGCCCTGCCCAAATCTCAAAAGTTCCTGGCCTGGCTTGGCTGCTCGAAAAAGGCTTCGACAGGCTCGACCGGCGCGACGTGGGCCATGTCGTGCGCCAGATGAATGGGGCAGGCAGCGCCGCTCTAGAATGCCTTTGCAAGATGCGTCAGAATCATGACGCCAGCTACGCCCCGAGCGAAACGCGGCTTCCAGGGATTCGCCGACCTGCTTTGCTGTTCTGCGGTGCCAGCTACAAGAAGTTTTACTTCACCCTCTTCGCGCACGGACGACCTGCAACGTAGCCATGTACAGTGCTAGCTCAAGCTTATGAATCTTGCAAGCAGTGCAATTCGAAGCCTGCGACTGCTGCCGCCTAGGGCCTAGACAGAAATAAAAGATCGCGGAAAGATTTTGCAACCCTACAACAGCCCTGCTCATCATAATCACCATCCGCATTTGCATCTTCATTCTCATCCTCAGCATCCTCATCATCCTCATTATCCCCATCATCCTCATCATCGTCTTCGTCCTCTTCGTCCTCATTATCGTCGTCATCAGCTCATTCCTGTTACCATCACTTTCCTTCATCGTTCTGGTCAGCAACCTCATCAACATCAAAAAAATGGCACTGTTTGTGACTTGCAGCAACTCCAAAAAACCACGTGAGACCGTTGCCGCATTCCGACTTCACCTTGCTAATCCCCCTTTACGATTACCACCCTACCCCAGTCCTTCTAGCTTTCGTACCTCCCCCCTGGCCTCAAGTGATCTTGATTACAGACTCAGGAACTAGTGATTTTGGACAAAATCTAATCTATTTCGGGAGCGTTCGAAACTTTACTACCTGTGGTCGTCTTATTTCTTGTAAACCACCACTCTCGATTGTCCTGGTTGATGAAAACCAATGTGAAACAAACAAGATGAGCCAAGACTTCCCTCCAGTACCGGGGACAGGGGCGGTGGCCGAGACTTCTCCGATCCTCCACGGTGGGTAGACCAATATGTTCACACATGTGATAGGTGAACATCCCTGTATTGAGTATTGACAATCTATTTGACTGAGCTACGTTTTTTTGATGTCAGTTTTGTTGCAAAATGATACCGAAACCAAAGGGTATCATCAAATTACGTGGAGATAGGGTAAAGACTTAAAGGCCTCCAAGACTCCAATCTCTGTTCAGGTCCCATTCAAAACTCAAAGGGATCCACTCGGGTACCATGACATTCCGTGCCATGCAACATTGTTCAGATTGGCTTAACCACGGTACATTTGTGTATGACTCCGTAGGAAGAGCGAAGAGATCAATAATGGGTTCGGCTGGGGTCGCGGTTGTGTTCTGCAGCTGATCAGTCTTAAAGACAACTCCTGGAATTAGGCAGTGGAAGGGACGTTTGGCACCCTTTGCTTGCACGTATTATATACATGGGGGTAGTAAGCATTTTGACGACCATGGATACAATCCATTTATATGCTTGGAATAAACTGTGAAAACGGGGGGACCCAACAGCCAGGGTGACCAATCATGTTTTTCCTTGATGCCTCATTTCTCTATCCCCGGTGTTTCAAACCTTTTTTACCACTACTTGCTGGTTCATATCAGACGCCGTTTCCAGATGTTTCAATGGATCGATTTAAGGAACATCTGTATACAAGAAACATGGTTTCACTCGCCAAATTTACGAGGTTTCATAACCCAAAATCATACCCCAAATCATGGGAGCCCTCCATCAATCCCTGCCCCAGGGCCACAAGCACAGAGCCTCAAAGCACCCAGCCGCCGACTGCGGAGCTTCCTGCAGGACGGGCTCCGACCCACCATGAGAGAGGTAAAAAAGGATCATGTGAGTTTTCCATCATTGGGGGTACCCCCAAATCATCCATTTATAGATGGATTTTCCACTAGAAGCCATCCATTTCGGGGTGCCCCCATTGTAGGAAGCCTCCATGTGAGTTTTCCAGAGACTTTTTCAAAGACCACACCTCACCAGTGTTTCCGTCTTGGGGAGGACCCACACCGGCGGGCCCAGCTGGAGTGATGCTGGGACTAAAGAAGCCACACTGTGGATCGGTCGATTTCGCGTGCCATGGTAGTCCCACCATTTTGCTCCAAGTTTTCGCAGTTCGGCAAGAAGGTCAAAATTTTAAGCTTGGCAAACCGTACATAATTCGGGCTATT
>CAMXCT020001834.1:20000-95000 GCA_947184155.2 Cladocopium goreaui
GGTTTATGACATTGGGTTTACCACATCAATGGATATATACCACATATTAGTTGGTGAATTCCATATTTTGGCCATGAAATCCCTATTTTTGCTTGGTTACCCTGTTTTTTTTACTAAGAGTTCGACGGATCCACCATTTAATTTGGTTCCATCGTTTTCCAAAGGGGAAAGCCACCACTAAGTTCCACAGTTTCTGTGCACCGGGGTTACAAGTGCAGCTGTCACCCTCAAATTCAATGCATATATTGACAACGTATAGTTACATGTGTATGTATGTGCATGTATGTACATATGTATATATGTATATATATATAAATATACACATACATATACACATATGTATGTGTATTGATGTAGTAACTACATATATATATACATATCTGTATGTATTTGGTATATGAATTTCATCATAGACTGTATGTTAGGGATTTGCATGTTTGAGATAGGAGACCTGTTGACCTGCCACAGTTGAATTACCCAGTGACTGGGACGATGCAGGGCACAAATATCGACGGCCGGACTACCAGGCGCAGGGCGCTCGTGGACGATGCGGCCTTAAGCCATGAAGAAAGTGGTGTGATCAAAAGAGAGTTTCAAGTGGTTGGGCAGTCTGAAAGTTTTTTCTTTGAAATACTTTTGATCGTTCGGAAAGACCAAGTGATGAGGTTGTTTTTCGGGGATGGGTCGAATTCACTGGGATCAATACTGATCAAGTCCCCAAACCATGCCAGGCTGATGATGCTTGAGTCGTAGTGGAAGGTGGTTACAACCCCCAAACCTCCGGGAAATTGCAACTTCTGAGGCTTGTAACCAACTCTCTGTGGCTTATAACTTACAACCCAACCCCATTGGATTTGACCATGGAGCAGTCCTATGACTATCTTGTGGACTGTTCACTGGTCGCATCTCAGGAGCTGGCGAATCAGCATCCCTTGATCCACAAGGTGCGGAGATTGGTTGCACAAGCAGAGCTGATCGTTTTTTCCACAAACACTGTGTCCACACTGAGGGGTTCTCAGGGTAGGTGTAAAAGGCCGGGGTCAGATCAGGGTTCTCCTTCTGGTCTGCGGCTTTTGACTACTCAGGCTCGCACAAGTGAGATGTCCATGTGCTTTTACTGCGAGCGCTCGCACAAGATGGGCGGCGCGGTTTTGTCTCTTCCGAAGGTGTAGTTTTACGAGCGCGCCGTGCTTTTTTTTTTGAGCCATGGCTATGTCCATTTTTCTTGGCAGGGGTGGTACTTTCGGGACGAACGTCGTTTTGCGTGACAGGCGCAGGACATCGGACACTCTTTCATCCGCGTGGCAGGCATGGCACTTTCTGCACATGGCAGGCCAGGGTCAAAATGAGAGGTGCTTTTGGAGGTCATGTTTCGTGGCAGGCGCAGTATTTGGTGAACTCGGGTCTCGTTTTGTGAAATTGTCGTCATTTCTGATTTGGGACATGATGATGATGCCGTGTGGCAGGTGCAGCGCTTCAGATGCCTCGGGCCCATTTGTCGTGGCAGGGGCAGTACTTTTTAGACCTCGACAAAAAAGTAGCTGAGACCTAGGTAAAACATCGTTTTTGTTTTTGATTTTAATTTTCCGTGGTGCATGCAATGTTTTGCAAACATCTAACATGTCCTCCCGCAACCCTCCCGTGATTTTGGCGCGGCGCGAATTTGATATCGTCGCGCAACTTTGTGTGTGTCGGATCGCTCTCGGTGTGGCGCGGTGCTGACTTTTGCTGATTCTCTGAAATCCTGGAAGAAATATCTTATGAGTTCTCTCTGGAAGGTCCTTGTATGACGATCTTGCAGAGGAGTTTCATGGCCATCTTAGAGGTCCATGATGTATGAAGATCTTGAGCAGGGCCTTGTAGAGGTCCTTGTGAACAGACGTGAAGATCCTGATGAAATCATGATCTTGTACAGGTCCTTATCAGATGCAGATCCTGGTGACATCTTCTAAGAGGTCCTTGCGTGATCTTGAACAGGTCCCAGTGAGAAGATCTTGTGGGGATCCTGGTGAGGTCCTCTCTACCTGGTCCTTGCATGATTTTGTACAGATCCTTGGTCAGAAGATCTTGTGGCGATCCTGGTAGGATCCTCTCTAAGAGGTTGTTGCATGAAGATCTTGCAGGTGCCATGTGTTAGAGGTGCTTGTATGAAAGCCTTCCGGGATGCTCTTGGGAGGTTCTTGTATCAAGAACTTGTAAGATCCTCTCCAGCAGAAGCAGGTCGTTGTATGACGATCTTGTGAGATCCTCTTAGGGGTCCTGGCATGAAGGTCTTGGTCAAGTTCTTTTACAATTCCTTGTGAGAAGATCTTATAGAGATCCCGGCGAAATCCTCAAAGGGGCCCTTGCGTGATCTTGTACAAGTCCTTGCGAGAAGATTTTGTGGAGATTCTAGTGAATTTTTGTCAGATGCCTTTGCATGATCCTGTAGAGGCCCTTGTGAAAAGATCTTGAAGAGGTCCTGGTGAAATCCTCTATATGTCCTTGCATGATCTCGTATGGGTCCTTGTGTGAAGATCTTGTGGAGATCCTGTTGAAATCCCCTTCAAGAGGCCCTTGCATGAAGATCTTCAAGATGCTCTGATTGGTGCTTGTATTAAACTTCTTCTGGGATGCTCATAAGAAGTTCTTGAATGAAGACCTTGTGGGATCCTCTCTCTCTCTCTATATATATAATAAAAGGTCCTTCTTTGATGATCTTTTGAAATCTTCTTAGATGTCCTGGTATGAGGTTCTGGCATGAGGTCTTTGATAAGTAGACATAGCTTTGCTTCTTGCGCCAAAACAAGGTCTTGCTGCTGCAGTTCCGATAATGTCTAACCTGATTTGTTATATTCCATGGTTAATGTTGCTTCTATCTGGCGCATTGACTTCCTACCCCCCACAGTCTTCGGGGTCTCTTGCCGGTGTAACGTTTTATTTGTTCTGTTTTTTGAGACCCAGGTTATATGTATATGTATATATGTATATGTGTGCATATATATATTATATATATTATATAAATATATGTATATGTATATGTATATGTATATAAATATATGTATATGTATATGTATATGTATATATATATATAAATATGTATATGTATATGTATATGTATATGTATATGTATATGTATACAAATATATGTATATGTATATGTATATGTATATGTATACGTATATATATATATATGTATATATGTATATGTATATGTATATGTATATATATATATATAAATATGTATGTATATATTCCTACACATAGACACGCGCACAGATTGGATTGGATTGGATTGGATTGGATTGGAGTCAGTGCTGCCAGCGATGGAGGGGCCAGGACCGTCATTTTTCCTGCAGCCCGGAGGCCTTGGAGGTTGCCCGCCATGGCAAGCAGAAACATTGGGACCTGGATGGCGAGGTGGGACCAAATTCCTGCTGGTTTGATGGGGATTTGATCATTTTTAAAACGAAACATGGTGAACAACCAAGAAAAATCCATGACACATGGTGAAAAAACATGAAAAATGGTGAATGGCGATAAATCAACATCCAAGGACCTTTTAGAATTGGTTTTGAGGAACAAAAAATGGCGAAATACATGGTTTTAGTGAAACCCTATCGCTAGTCACTAGCCCAACCTCTCACCATTTAAGAGTGTGTCTGAACACAGGGATTAGCTGGCCACTCTATGGCCACAGACAATGGAACAACCAGGTTCTGAACCAATTTGGGGGTATCTTATTTTTAGACAAAACCAGCTGGCAATGAAGGCAGGGGAACTTGGGAGGGCTGGGTTCAACTGGAAATTTTGTTAAATTTCGGGGATGGGTATGAGGTAAGGTTTTAAGACTCTGAGAACGACGAACTGGTCACTGGTGCAACACCTAGAAACCGGGCCTTGAACTCACCCTTGTTCATTCGTGACAGGAGTCCAACGGGCCGTGCCTGGGGCATGAGCGGCTTTGGTGTGGGAGGAACTACTTCTCAGGTGAAAAAACATTGAGAATTCGGAGTTTCAAATAGTTTCATATCATTTCCCTTACTGAACCATCGGAATTGGGATCGCAGACATGAATCGTGGAACCCTGAAAGCAGCTAATTGGCAACATGCTGCTGCCACCGTCCAAGTTTCTTCTTTTTCAACCGCAGTGTTTTATGGCAACATGTTTTCTTCTCAGAGCTGACGTTTCCCTCATTGCAGCTCAGAGAGTTCCGGTGTCAAAGCCAGCAGATCCCTTGGTGCAGAACATAGTGTATAGGTCAACATATGTTTTTCACAGGAAACCACACTTCTTACCAAGTACACAACTACGGTCATGAAAGCTCCACCATTTGCAAAAAGAACTTCGAACATTTTTCCTGACATCCACATCAGTTTTTGTTGCCTCATTCTTTCCAAAATGGGGAGTGTCTGAGAATAGTCGGACAAAAAAAAGAACTTTGATGGTTCAGGAGTTCATGACCATTATTCCTACTACACATGACCATATTTTTGGAGGCAAATCATGGCAAATCCCTTGAAACCAAGGCGTGGATCCATCGCCTGGAACTTGGAGGCCAACCTATGGTCCATGGTCCATGGTCATGGCCAAGGTCTTGCCTAACAGAAATCAACTGTATCGAATCATCTCCTGAGTGAGAACTCATCACCTTCCATTTTAAGAGGTTCTATGCCCTCTGCATCACCAGTTTCATCGCCTACTGTAGATTCTCGGTGAAGAGCCAGACAGCTTTTGGTCATCTCTGCCATAAAACCATGCAGCTGTGTGTTTTCCGGCAGCCATTCGTGTTTTTTTTAAAGATGACCTGGATGTTGACAGGCACTGACCCTTGAAACTTGACCTCAAAATCTCCCAAAGTACTACAATATTATCGTTTTTTCTTCATTTTCAAGCAGGATGCCCGGTCAGTTGACCGTTGTGAACTGGCCAAACCATGTAGTCTACATTGAGAGTCTACATGCCAAAAATATTTTGATCCATGTTTGGGAAAGTCTAAGCCGCCGGAGTGAAGACCTAAAATTTGAAATGGGTCTGGATCCATGTTAAACCATGTTAAACCATATTAAACAATGTTAAACCATGTTAAACCATATTAATCCATGTTAAACCATGTTAAACCATGTGAAACCATGTTAAACCATGTTAGTTAAACCATGTTAAACCATGTTAAACCCAATTCATGATTTCTCTGAATTTATCTTGAAACATGTCAGCCATGTGCAGGAGTTGAAAGACTCCAAGGATCCCAAGGCTGCGGACCCGGTGCCAGATGCTGCCATTCCCACTGCCGCAGAAACCAGCGCAACGAACGCGGAGCCGGCGCCGGAGATCTCTGCGGGGCAGGATGGATCGCCTTGGGGAAGCGGAGAGCATCTGGCACCTCCAATCGTTGAGTCCAAAAATGCTGGAAATGACATAAAATAACACAGTCATGACTGGTGCCCCGTTTAGGTTACCTGACCTGTGGGGGTGCGAAGAACTGTGTTGGGCGACGCCAAAGCCTCGCAAGGAGTTGAAGGCTGATGAGAATCATGTTGGCGCGGAGTGAGCTATGCCAGCTACAGCTATGCCAGCTATGACAGTAGCGGAAAGGTTCTTGTCTCAACTCCGGCTTACATGGGCTTACATGGTTACCACCATGGGTACCAAATGTGACCAAAATCTACCCAATTCCTGCACATTCATCTCGACCTGAGATGGCCGATAGCCGCTCCTGCTTGGGCTGGGCCAGGAAGAAAGCCAACTCCATCAGTTGGCCAACACCCAAAATTTGGGCCTTATCCAAGCAGGGATTCCTTAGTCAGTACCAATCAGACAGGACGCTGCCCAAAGCAACTCAGATGATTCGAAGATGTTTGAATGGATATCCATATGGAGATTTCCTAAAATGGGGGCACCCCCAAATCATCCAATTTTGTAAACCATCCAGCTATTGGGGTAGCAGCATTTATGGACACCCATGGACACCCCCAGATGCCAAAGACACTTCACCATTGATCCAATGGGTGACCAAGTGATCATAGGGTACTCAAAATAGACCATTGCTTGATCCATTGAAAATTTGTGGTTCTATAAGATGGTGCCTGATCCATAGAGCTAGCTAGGAGCTTGCGGAATATCTAGAAATTCAGCATTTTTCAACCAGATCTGGAATGATCCAAATTCACAATATTGTTCAGGAGGCTTGAAACCACAGACGAGAAATGTATTTGCGGGTCACACTGTGCCCATCTGCCCATGCTTGGAGCGTTTATGCGGGGCAACTGCCAAGCAGTGCATTCCGTCGTGTTTTTTTTTTCCGGGTCTCCAGCCAAGAGGAGCTTCCTCGCCAACCACAGACTTTCAGTAGGTCAGTGGGGTTTAATTTAATGGCATTTCCAAGGCTTCTGGATGGTGACACCACATGCCATGAAGCCATGTTAGATCACTTTGTGAAGGTTGGACGCTGGCAAAAGGACTCAGAATTGGACACTTCCAAGTGCCCGTGCCCCACTCCTCGTTGAGGAAAATTGCATCACGTCGACAAGTCGAAATTGGGGGTCCTGACACCTGAGCACATGGGCTTTTGTCATTTGGAGAGGAGTCAATATCTATGATATCACACGAATGGAAGGATGAGCCTCTACAATATATGAGCTCAGTCTATTTTGTGTTATTTTGGTGCTCGTCAAGATAGCAGGGTTTTGAATGGTTGAAGGTTTAAAACTACTGTAGTTATTGCTAAATGGCAATAGAACGACTTGCACTGAATTTTTTTATAGTCGCCAAACTCTTTTGGGCACGTTGAGATAGTCAGGTCAGTACATATGGGGAGGGGTCAAATTCAGGTACCCAGAATTACCCAGGCATTTGCTGTTGACAATAGCCATCATTACCCCAGGTTCCTTAAATCTTGAGCCACATCTGATCCATATGATCTTTTAGCAACTTTTGATACTTATGTGACCTATGTGAATCAGGTGCCTGGCTCCATCTTTTTATCGACTCCTTCAAGGGGAGCTCGCAATAGATGGAGGTGAATCCCTTGTGAGGTCCTGGCAATCGAAACAGATTGGAACATGTCACATGTCCCGGGCTCATGGGTTTCTGTATAAAGCAGCTTCAGTCAGCTTCAGTCAGCTTCAGTTTCTCTGAAAATCCTCGCGCCAAAAAAACCTCCTCCAAGAAACCCAGCGTGCACAGCGCTGTTAACGAACGAGGCCACAATGGACAGCGGGTGGATCTTCAAAAATCCAACGGCGGCTGGGAGGATGCGGATTCCTAGGGGGAAAGTCGTTGGTGCCTGAAGTCTCCTTTTCCTACACACATAACATAAGTCTTGTGTCGCATGAGTGAACATGGTGCACCAGCCCAGGGTTCAACCAGGTGCTGAGCTGTGCTATGCTTTGACAAGGTGAGGAGCTGGCAGCTTGCAAGTCCAAGCAATGGGGCAATCACTTAAAAGCAATGAACAATTGATACATTAAAGTGATTAAACATGATTTAACCATCAACCATCGAAGCCATGGCAATGTATGTCGCGCGATTCATATGGATTCAACCGTCGGAGATGAAGATTTCATCAGGTCATTAATCCATTTGTCCAGAAACGGGGGATTTATCCCACATATTCCCAAATTATCCCACTCAATGGCCATTTAATGTGATGATAATGAGGGTTTTCTTTAAAGCAGGGGAGTTTGGACATGGGCCAGGATCGCTGGGATGGGGAAATCTCCCTAACTTTCCTGCAGCAATTTTGCACTACGAATTTCACCAGGCTTGTACCCCTAGAAGATCCACATACATCATCATACATCATCATACATCATCATACACTTTCATACATCCATACAATCCATATAATCCATACAATCCATATCCACATTCATATCCATATGAGCTATTGCACATCCATACAATCCATATATAAATCCCCAGTCTCAACTAGTCCCGCCCGTCCAGTTCTTGGCACTTGCTCCGCCCAAAATTTGGCTTGCCGGCTCAATCAGCTCGCCGCTGTCCGCGCTTCGGCCCGGCTTTGTTTTTTCAGTGCGGGCATCTTGCCACAGGTGAAACCTGTAGATGGGGAGGGTTGAGAATTTGACCCAAACCAGCGTTTTTTAGTCGGTAGGGAACTATCCTGTTTTGGGTCAATTTAACACATACACATACTGTATTTGGATAAATCACAACGACTTCAAACGACGAGAAGGAATCAAGAACAGTCTTGAGTCTTGGATCTATATTTATACAGTACATAAATCACTTATATAATCTTATGAATTATATATATAAATCCAGACAGATTTGAAACATCCTTTTGTTCACCCCCTAGGGTTTCAATGCGAAGATATTCTACAAATTGGATCATTTTCTGTATCCCAGGAGTTTATGTCTCTGACAGGCCCAAATACACTGGATATTTTGAGCCCCCATCATTTACTCGCTATGGTTAGAATATATCTTCCATTCTCAGAATCTATCTATTTGTTGGTCATCTGTCTGTCGGTCTGTCCGTCCGTTACACATAGAATCATATAGTTTGACCCGCATGCGTAGTAGACTTACCGGGTGCTATTTCAGCCACACATATGTACATACTGTATGTGTATATATATATATATATAATATTCTACTAATTCATATGCTACAGTATATATAAATATGTATCTTCCATTTTATGGTAGTGATGGCCATGTGCATGGGAGACCGGGGCCGTACCAAGGAATGCGCACTGCTGGCAATGATTTACTATAGGCCTGCTGCAGGGGCCATGGTTTGGAACGTCTCCCGCCACCCTGCTGAGATTTCCAAGTTTGACCCCACGATTCTTCCACTTTACCCCGCACATAGAGTTTTCAATGGGAACAGCAGCCATAGATTGACCATGGGGAATTTCCAGCCATGTCACCGATTGTACCCAAACCCATCTCCCCACCTTTGGGCCGTAAAAAGCCGCAGGAAGGGCTACGGTGGCTTTTTCATCCTTTTCCGCCTTGTTGGCACTTCATGGCCCTTTGGGGCACCTCGGCAGACACCGAACGCCAGAGGGTCAATTTCGCTGCCGAAGGGAAACATCGACTATCATCTACTGTCTAGTGAAAAAAACATGGACATGAACGAAGCATGTCTACTCGTACCATCTACTATCTACATCTATACCCCTGATGAACCACTATTAGCCATCATTAACCCATGTTAACCATTATTAACCCGTTATTAACCAAAGGTTATCTACATTTTACCAACCAAGGTTTGGGGTCCCAAAAACAAAAAAGGGCCCCGGGGTCGAAGCCATCGTTAGCTGGCCTGAGGTGGTCCCGGGATTGCAGCTTGGCAGCAGTTTTAACGCTTATGACTTATGATGTGTAACCCGACCAAGTAGTATGGATAATGTACAATGATAGTAGTATGTATAATCTATATCATATCTAATATACAATATTAATCATTAATAAATTAATAGCAATAATATAAGTTAAGCACAAGAATAATAGGTCCCCCACAAAACCATGGCGAAACAACTGGAGGGCGGGCCTTAGCTGCTGCGCCTGCGGCATCTTGCGACATCTTGTGTCGCCTCTGTCGCCTCTCAGGATTGCGCTGGGGATCAGTTTAGCCCTGAGCTATATCACCGTCTTGGATGACATTATTCGAGACAGGCCGAGCGAACGCTGTTGCGAAGCCGGGCTTGTTTTGGCTGCACCAAGATTTCTTGGACCAACCTGTCAGTTACTGTAAATTCAACTACATCACAGCTACTGGCGCTGGTTTCGGTGGCTTGGAAGGTTTAGGTCTCTTCACGGATTCCAACCCGCCAGTCACCTTGGTTGAGCCAAGGATTGACCTCCTGTACTCACCATTTTGCAAATGCACTAAAAGGTCCCTATGAACCTTCAAGAGAATCTTGTGTGGGTAAGCCTTTGCTCAGGGGTTACTTTTTCCCCCCCTGGGAATTTGGAATACAATCTCCTGCCAAACTCAAGCTTCAGGGAATTTATATGTAAGGTTAGGCATGAACTGGGCCTTCAGCTGGCTTCTGACCATCCCAATCTGCTGGTGCTCCAACCGACGTGACTAGCGCCTCAAGTCCTATGGCCAGGACTGAGTTTATCAGCCATCCCTACGCCTTCCAACTTTTCGCTTATCTCTTAGGCCCACATGAGCGGAAGGGCTACGGCTGCGGTGGGGCTAAAACTTGGAGTGTCCAGATACTGAGAACCCAGGACAACCCCGTTTGAGGCAGCTGACATCTTGAACATCTCAGTTTCTTTGGATGGGTGATTTATAAATATGGACCCCCCAAAAAAAATGACAAAACCCATTCAATAGGGTTGGTCCCTTAGTACCCTTTGTGTATATTCAGATGAACAAGGAAGGGACCTTGAACGGAAACTCAATGTAAAAATGCTGTCAATCTACTTATTGGGCGGCTTCAGCGTTAAGAGAACCAGAAAAGTGAGGTTCACCTCCTTCACCAGCCTAGTTGGTACCAATCATTGGTGCTATTTACGGCTCTTTGTCTTTGAGTCAACGCCAGGTTTTCTGATGGTCTTCAGGAGAGTGGCTTGGTGCTTGGCGCTGGAGAATGCCTTGACAAATTCAGTGCCGATACCATTCAAAAAGGGAAGCAGAGACACAGGTATCAAAACAGTGCTATCCATACACTGGAAACCAAAATCAATATGGACTACTGTATCTTTTTGTTGAATTTTGGTGCTGTGGTGCTGCTCAGGGGCCAACATTTCAACAGCTTCAACCTGAAACATCGAATCTAGAATCTATATGCAAGAAACTACAAATGACGTGCTTGAGATTCTTCAGAGCTCATTGCCGATCATGTCACTCACAATATGGCAACCATTACTGTTCTATTAATATGGAATGTAGTCTTGGGATGCGAGTGCCGATCAGTAAATGACGTCATGGCCCATCATCTCCAGCGTTGCTGACCCGACGGTGGATTCGAAATGGGTTCCACTTCCATTTCTAGGTTATTTTCATGGTTGTTGGCATGAACATCTCAAATAAACGTAAGGAAACCAGTTAAATGAATTGTTTGAAATGGAACACACCAAGTATTTCATTTATTTTGATTCCAATCAGGCACTGCTCAACAGACTCAACAGATTCAGCACTGAGCGGACACAGCCCCTCTTGGTTGTTGTCCAGGCTTCTGCTACAATGAAATCCCCAACCAATCGATAGAAACAACCGGGGACTTTGCCATTGTTGTTGTTGTTGTTGTTGTTGCTGTTCTGTCTCTTGTTTTCAGCGCATCCCACCCTTGTTTTTCGAGTGTCACGAGTCTTTGGATATCTGTGGAACTTACTACTTGCCCATTTTGCTCGTCTCCCTATTTCTCATGGCTAGTCTTGAAATTGCCACCCAGAGCCGCAGGACAAACTTTGCGTATCAGCGCTACTGGGAGGCGATAGGCGCACCAACATCCCTGCTGGCCATCCAAAGGGGGAATATCAACGGTTTTATGGCCGAAAATCAAAATCCAGATCTGAATATGGGTCAATATGGAATCAGGCCACTTTGGTAGTACCCTGGCAGCTGGATGACAACAAGCTTGGACGGACTGGCCGGTCCTGATATTGCCTTGCTTTCCATGATCTTGGACATAGGAACAATTTCCGGAACATCTTTTTTTGTCGGATGTGGCATCATTTGGGTTTGTCACAAAACAGCTTGCCCCCGACATCTAGGGGTTTATCACCTTCCCAAGGGTAAACTGGCACTGTTGGTATACCTTATTTTCCATCGCAGCAAGTTTCCATCGTCATTTTTGTTGACACATTTTGTGCGTTGACAGGTGCGATGCAAAACATGGCGCGGGACCTCAGATTTCGATCGTTAGGATTCGGGGAATTTGAGGTTTCCTAAAATGGGGGTACCCTAAATTTGACTATGGCCCATAGCAAGGAAGCAGTATGTTTGGATATTTTTGGACTCCTGGTTGGATTGTGTTGGAGGACCGTCTCACTTCGCAGTCAACCAGCCCTAGGAACTGTCTCGGTTCCTCTTGCTGTGGTCACCACATGATTGGGTCATAGTCATAGCTAAAGTGGTAAACCGTTTACCCAATAACACACCATCCCCCGTTGGGGTTTACTTGGGTATACGGTATACCATGGTATATACCCTCCCAATGGTTGGTGGATGGGATGGTTTTCTGACAGGGTTTCCCATGGTTTCCCCCATTCCTCTGGTTCTATTTCCAGTTGGGAGCCATCAACTTCGCAGAGGCTGCGAAATGGCTCGATGGAGCCTTGATGGGCATCACCTTTGATGCTGCAGGAAATCGAGATAGGCCGAAAGTTGATGGGCTGACCGCGGCTGACCCAACTGATCCAAGACATTTGGACTCGGCTAAATTGCGAAACCAAAGTTTGGAGGCTTTTCTAGAGGACATGTTGTGGAACCAAGGGATTGTTGGGATGGCATGAACCTCCAACCAGTGGTGTTGCACTGTATACTGTGTATAATATATGTATATAATTATTATAACTATACATATATATATATATACATACATGTATATATATAGAGCATATGTACATAGAGGTATGATATTGTTATATAAAGTTATTTATACATGTATACAGGTATACAAATGATACTTAAATACACAAACACACCATTTGTGTACAGAAACTCATTAACCATCGACCAAGAATCGCCCAGTTGACTCACGACCAGCTCTCCCCGCCAGGCCTCTCCTCTATGGAGCACAGGACGACTTGCCCTTGGCTGCGGCCGTTTGATTCGCCAACAAGGGGACAGAAGCCATGAAAAAAAATCTATCTATGTTTATATGTACAATTATGTATATATATATACAGTACATATATATATATATGTATATGTATATGTATATGTATATGTATATATATATATGTATATGATGTTATATACAATTTTACTCGCATGGATGATTTGGAACTGTGAAGGATGAGATTTCACCCAACAAAAAGGACATTCACAAGCCCAAACCCGGTGAAATTGGCTACAAACGAACGGAACTCCAAAATCCAAGGATGGCTTCACAAAGAGACCAGGTTGGCAGATTAGGATCCCAAAGTTTGGAACAGCCTGTTTCGGTTCTTACCTCGAGATTTTTCGTTACCATATTTCCTAACAACTTGAATTCTTTTGCGTTTTGGGTCCGATGTGAATGTGGTGCACCTGCAGGACGGCGAGAGTGGCATGCCGCACCCCACCAGCGGCTCGAAGGGTGGACCGCATCATTCCGTTGGGAGACCTGGTGTTCCACCGTGTTTGGCGAAAGATGGGTAGGGCAGTTACAAGATACCCTCTGGTAATTTAACGTAGCTATTGGAAATGGCCATTTCCAGTTGAAATACCTATTAAAAATGGTGATGTTCCATAGTTATGTTAATTTACCAGAGGGTACTTTTTTTGGGATGAATATTCACAAATCTTAGCTATAGCTGATGTGAACCGAAGGGTACTCGTACCAGGGATTTTTACCCATTTATATTCGAAGATGGTGAGTACTTGCCCGGTCCAAGCCTGCGAGTAAACATTGCAAGATCCTCCATGAGCAGCAGCCAGAATAAGAATGCTGATCTTCAGGAAACTTCGCGAGGGCGTTCTTCTTAATAGGGCTATGGGGGTGTAAAGTCCATGTGAAATCTTGAGGATGTACAACCACTAATAGCGATGAAGCTCAAAGAGCAACCTCAAGAAAGATAGACACGCAACATGAACATACATCAACCAAAATAATGGCAAGTTCCTTTCTATGTTTTTGTTATTCCTACAAACATGTATAGGAACATCTCGGGGCTGTAGCTGGCGTTGACGTTGACATTGACGTGGGCGCAAGGCCTACTATGGTGACATCGCTCACCTCTGTAGTCTGCTCCATGCGGTGGCGCTGCAACACCTGCGCGCCGATTCCAACTTGGACAACTTGGAGCCACTTGGAGTGCCGCGGAACGGTGATACCTCGGGCCTTTTGACGGAAATCTCATGGGACCAGTTTGCTGATGAATCTGTTGCTGTATGCTACAGTGTGTATTGTTTTTTTAATTGAGTGAACACATCGTCTATGGATTCAGGTGAATATCAGCATGTGGGCGATGATTTTCCAGCCAGTCATGTTTGACTATCGGAGGCTAGTGCACATGTTCAAGCGGTGTAGCAGGTCTGCTATCCCACCAAAAACTGATTATGTAGTGCAGACTGGAAAATGGCATATCCTCTGGTTCTCAAACATGGCTGGAAAATTATCCAGGTATAGTCTGATGTTTTTTCCCATCAAAGCCTCCATTTACAAGGGATTTCCCAGCTAGCCATGTTTGACTGCTGGAGGGTAACACGAGGAGATGACATGCTGAAGGAATTGTGGTGGTGGTAGCCTTGCGTATTGGAAGTAGTTTCTATTGAGAGCTAGGAATGGCAGAGAATCAAGCTCACTTTGTTCAACATTGGAGGTTGGAACTTGGAACTTGGCTACTTTGCATACCCAAAATTACACCAAAGCACTGCATTGTAGGATTGCAACCATGGAATTGACCGGACCAAACTAGAACAATCTCGAACAGCTTGCCACAACAAAGGATGGTTCTTTTGGGACATGACCCCAACATGCGACCTGATTTCAGCTTGTTGAATCATTAGCACTTTGACAAGATTCATTGCAACTGGGATTCTCACCTATTCTATACTTGTACCTGTGGATAAAGAGTCACACAACCCAAGATGCTCTCAACATTTTTCGACCCAAAGTCATGGATGGTTAACATGACCACTTCTGTGGGTCCTATGGGTACTCCAGTTTTGGGCCATACCCAATAACCACCTCACTGAGACGTCACCGGAATGATGGTTAGTACTGGTAAGGATAGTAACTTGCAATTATCCCCAAATAGCCGCACTCTTCAACTATATAATATAATTTATCCAGGTAATCCCAGGTATATCTTCTGTTTTTATAGGTCTGTGATTTAGATCAGCAATCCCTGAGGGTTCAGAGGGCCGTGGTAGCTGGGCTTCAGGTTTGCCTATCCCGAAGCAACGCACCTACAGCCCCTTGGTGCCCAGCGCGTGCGGCATGATGCACCCCAAGTTTTCATGCAAGTGAATGATCTATTCAGTTCATGCCTAGTCATTTTTAACAACGGAAACCAACTGGATAAAATTATATGGGTTTTGATTTGAAAATTCATAGCTGGGTTTCAGATTCCCCCGACATATTTGAAAACTAGTGACTAGTGCAGGCTTTTTTTTACTCTGGCTAATTATGATGACCTCACAACGATGTGACCATTTGGGTATGCAGGGGGACATACCAAAATAAGGCAGCCATTTCAGGATATTTTAGGTGAATTACAGAATTTGGGCCACATCCCAACTGCTAGCCGTGGATCTTACCAGCCACAGACTCATCCATGCCGGGGCTGGGTTTCGTCATCCCTCAGGTTGCGGGATGGTTTTCCATCATCAGACCATTTCTGCCTCCGATCATTTCGACCCATTTGGGTTTCCGTCGCCAAGGTCAGTGGCTCAACGGATGGATATGTATGGCATGCCGTCCTTCTCTCGCTCCAAGGTGCGGCAGGAAGCGAAATGGTTGATTTGTTGAAACACAGACGCACACACACACACATATATATATATATATAAACCCTATGACATCCTATGACTGGGATAATGGGATAATGTAAAATGATCTCCAGTCATGGTTGGTAAATGGGATGGTTTATTGCATTGGGTAAACACCACATTCAAGACATATCAGGACATGTCCGTTGGTCAGCTAGGGGCTGAAGGGAATCACTAGCTGAAGATGCATGGCCGCTCCTGCAAAATCTACCTGTCAACCAACCCCATCCCCCTGGCCATCGAAGCTCATTCGGTTGGATGACACAGAAAAACATGGCGGATGTTCCATTGCCAGCTTTGATCACCATCTCTTGGGCATGGGTACTCCAGCCCCTGTAAGGTTCAAGCCTCAACCCCAGCAATTTTTTGGGCCTAGGGGATCACAGAGCCAATAGGCTGGATCATTGAAATCCCCAAAGAACTAATCGCTGGGGCCCTTTACTCCCCATTCACGAGCTGAATCCTGATTGCTGAACGACTGAACCATATTCTGGTCGTTGGTCTCAAATGACTTTCATGTTCAATAATTGTTTGAACACTGTTTGATATATGATGACCCCCAATTCTCTATCATTCACTTTCATATTTTTGTGATGGGCGGTTAGATCAGCAAAATAAGCCATAAACCAATAACAGACATGTTTTTTCAACTATCCTGTCTTCTGTTCAACACCAGTTTCTGAACTAAATATCCTGGTGTTCTGGCTTGGTGGTAGCTGGATATCATTTGGATATACCCAGCAATAGCCCTACCTGACTATCCCTTCAGGTGGGTGATGCAATCGCCTGATGCCCAGTAACGGAGAAATCAAACCAGATGAGCCGCAAAATTGGTTGGAGGGCAAGATACTGGATTGAAATTGGTATTTGTCCCAAATTGGGATTTAAATGGATTTCGCCAATATAAGATGGAGATACAGCTACTTTGGATCGACCACAGTACATGACTGAGATATTTCTTCCATCAGACTATTCAACAATCAGCAAGACCAATGGAGATCACCGATGTCATCGGATGCTCTGGGTCACTATGGGTCAAAGAAAAAGACACAAAAAATGTGTCCTTGATTTTAGAACGACAGTATTACTGCACTCATCCATTCTTGGATGTTTTTTTTGGGTCCCGAGTTCGACTGACCCCGCCAAAGCTTCCAGGGAATCAAACCTGGCAGTGGAAAACCCGCATCTTTTTGACAAGACGTCGGCGTCAATCAAATGATATCAACGGGGTTTTCCCCATGTTTTTTTCTAGTTTAATAGCAGAAATACATAAATTGGCAGATACATTATATACATGATATGTATACATAATATATATATATATACATTATAGATATAACATATAATATATAATATATAATATATAATATATAATATATAATATATAATATAATATATATAATATAATATATATAATATATAATATATAATATATAATATATAATATATAATATATAATATATAATATATAATATATAATATACAATATACAATATACAATATATAATATACAATATACAATGTATATATATAATATATAATATATAATATATAATATACAATATATATATATATGTATTATGATATATATTATTATACAATATATACAATGTATACGTACATACAATATCTAACAATATGTTCCCAATTAGTAAGGACTCTCCATTTCGCTGGAGCTTTCCCCTTCAACCGCGAGGCCGTTTTCTGCCGAGGCCCGACAGAAGCTTCCCGTTCTCGGAGGACTTCGCCCCGAGGAACGCCTCGTCTTGGAGGCGATGGTCATGGTTTTGGATCCGAAACCAAGGATTTTAAGGCTTCTTATTGGATGATAGATGTGCGTTTTCAGTTTTTTTGGATATATATATATACGTATCTAATGTATATATATATATTTATGCTAGATATGTATGTTATATATATATACATACATAGATATGTAATGATTATATATATATATATTATGATACATGATTTATACATGATGATGCATGATGTATGTATGATGATGGATAAGATACTGTACATGATTTTGACTCCGGAGCTTTGGGGTGTTGGGTAATGGATCCGACCCCTGCGCAGGCAGATTCCCAAGGAAACCTGCTCTCCACCGACGCGCGCGTGGCGATGGTCGAAGGCACTGAAAACTAACATGGGACTCCTGCTTCCAAGGATTGGTTGGAAAAATGACTTTCGAAAAGAGGAGATTTTTGGAATTCCATGTTAGTTTCAGGAGTGTAGATGAAGGGAAAATCCATTTTCCCAAAGCCAGTGCAAATCATGAAGCTTGCATAAGTATGTGTTTTTTGAATCTTCCGTGTCTGGTTGCCCAGAAGAAGAACTGTAAGGAATACAGCCTGTGGGTCAGTCCACTACCTGGTGTCACTCATAATTTCCAATGGCACTGTCATGTTCTGTCTCTATGGCGAACCGCCATTGGTTCCAACGAAGCCCTAGGAGACTTTCAAACCAGCTCGCCCTGCAGGCTGGTTCATGCGACGGCTGATTGGAAGGCAGAAGTTCGAACAAGGCGTGGAAGCAGGATCGGGAGCCACCGTGAAACCCCGTGGCTAAGGATTGTGAAAATTGATGTGCAGAAAATGAAGATCAACCAGTGGATTTGGGGGTAGCCTATTTTCAAACAATTCCAAACTGATGTTGGCGTCAGATTACCATTGTACTGGAACCAGTGTGGGTATGAATCCATGAATGTGCGAATGCCTAGGATGGACTTAGTTTTCTTCCTCAATTGATGCGGTTCGTGGGTTTACTCTTGAACTATATCCAGCAAAGCCTCTAAAGTAAGTTTCATCTTGGATTCGCAGGATCTCATCCTGCCCTTAGAGTATCAAATGCAGAGTATAAATATGAACCCAGTGATACCCAGTGTTCATATCGCGTAGCTGGGGGTGCCATGGGTGATCCATCCCATGCCTGGCTTGAAACTTGCTGGCTGAGGTGAATCCTCGGTTACATCACCACCCATCCTCAGCAGGCGGGGGCTCCGACGGCGAATCTACATTTCATGGTGCTTCACAATATGCGCTGCAACATCATGACTTAATCCCTCCGCGTGTTTTCAGATATGGGTATGGATCATAACCTATTAGTATCAATTTTAATGGGATGAACATCCATTTACCAGCTATTTTGATGTTCACCAGGGGTACAAGGTTTACACTGCCATATGTTGGATCAAAAAGCAAGGACTGAATCTCGCATTCGAAAGTTTTGAGGGATCGACACCAATCAGTTTGCAAAGGCAGGAGATAGCGCCGAGGTGGGTATTCCATAGTTGGGCATCTTCCAAATACCTCAGGCCTTAGTTTATCCAGAGAGACATTTATATCATTTGTGACGGGTGGGTATTTTACGTAAAATGTAGGATCTTAATGGATCTTACTGATCTCACATATAATTTCAGTATCATTCAGTATCAGTAGATGCCAAAGTTGAGGTCTTCAAAAAAGTGTGTGTTCTGTGTCGCCTCAATGGAACGGCCCAATGGACAGGTTGTACCAAGTGATCTCGGATGGAACACTGTGGTTCGGCGCCGCCTCCAAAGTTGGGAAGCATGGAAGGGAGGGGGGTTCTGACCCGTATCAGATGGCCAAATTTTCCATAGACGCATGACGCATGCCTCTCTATTTTCACATATTTCCACATATTTTGACTCCTTTGTCAACTCCTCAGTAGGGTCGTGGGGTGATGTATCTACGAAGAATTTCCCCTGACCATGGATAGATTTTGGGTACGGGTCAAAAAAGAAGTCACAACCAAAGTTGGATGAATTGCCGCTGAAAGTGATCAACAACTTGCTGCTGCGCGACTTCTGGACTTCCAATATCCTCCAATCCTCAGCTTCGTCTTGTTAGTCTTGTTCCACTGTTCCAAAATGAATTTCATCCACCTTTGGGATTTGCCCAGCTTCCCCCTCTAGGCACCCTTTATCAACACCTCTTCAAAGTGTTCTTTGAATCTGAGAAACTATGGTGGATGACCATCGCTGAGGTGGCGATTACGCCTTTTCCGTTTCCCTACCACAACATTATCTCAGTCTTTCTGCTGCTCAGCTGCAAGCCTCATCGCTGATTCGATGTGAGTTTTTTTCTGATGCTGTGGAGAATCGTATTGTCCGGACATGATTGACATGATTGAGGATTCCATGCATGCGTGGAAGTGGTCACATACATATATATATATATGTACACAAATGTACTGTAGTATATTGTAGTATATACATGACATAAAGTAGCAACATTTTTCATTACGTTGCTTTACATGTTATTATACCAGAGCACATTGCACATTACGGTATATCACATTCCATTCCATTCCATTCCATGTCACTCCAATCCACTCCACTCCACTGCGCTCTATTACATTACATTGCAAGACAAAATTACATAGCATTACATTCGATTGCCTTACGTTACATTTGACACATCATTCGACTACCTTTGGTCAAGGTCACGTTGCCTTTTCACATGGTGAGCTTTGAACACGCTAAGTCTCCCAAGTCGGTGGCATGCCAGGTGGATGTACACCTTGATGGCACCCGTACTGATCAATGGTATCATCATGGACCGGGATTTCGGGAGTTTCCATGGGAGACATGGGAACGTCACGTTGTAGGACTGAAGAGAGACTTGTACTACCACCCAAATTGGATTGAGAGAAGTCTTTGTTTGATCTCTCATCAAACAATTAGGAGATACTAGTGACTCTCTGAGTGATTACTGGATGAAAATGGGGATAGAAACCCATACATAGTGGTTTTTGTCTTGTTCAGCCGTATAGAAAATAAGGAAAGACCCTCGCGGGATTTCAAGAACAATTTTGCCACTGCTCCACCAATGAGAATCTTGAAGTCCTTGTGATGGGTTTCTGCGTGGCCCAAGCACAGTCGGTCGTGAGTTTGTAGTTGGACAAGGCAACAATCAGTCGAGGGGCACAGCATTTCCACACATGTCTTGAAGGGGATGTTGATGTTGACGATCTCCACTTTTCACCACGACTACCAAGACTATTTTAATTCCAGCCTACGACTACCATTATATCTCATTGGGTCCACCCACTAGTGACCATGCCTTGCTTGTTCAGGACACCGCATTGCGGTCGGTCTTTGTTTTCACCTCGGTGTTTTGTTACCATGCCTTGCACCACATTGGTGACAACCTCGAGGACACATTCTTTGAGCAGTGGCTGCGTGAAGAACCCCTGATGATGCTGGCCTGGGGGTTGTAGTGTTATAAGTTATAACTATCCTTTACATATCATTTATATACATACAGTACAGTATATATATATATATATCTATACATATACATACTACCACTAGGCTTAAGTCGTATCAATCGACCTGAAGTCGTATCACACCTGCGTGCGCGCAGTGTTTCGTATAGATTTTGATAGTTCTTTATTTGATGGGTTATTTATTCGAACACTTTTTCATCGCTGTGCGCAATGTTTTGTTGACATGATTCTATTTGACCCTACTAGCCCTAGCGTTAAGTCGTATCAGCTCGTAGAAGTTGTATCGGGAGGCCGTGCGCCTGGAAAAAGTTCAAGTTTGGCATCACCACAACTTTTAGTAATTGGATGTAATTGGACGATTCCATTGTTTTGGGGCCGTGCGCCTAGAAAAAAAAATAATTTTTGTATTGCGTTGATTTATAAAACTTATATTATATTTCATTATTCTTTCAACGGGGCAAACGCTGGTTGCTGCTTTCTGCTTGCTTGCTGCTTGCTTGCTGCTCCTTGCTGCTGCCTCCTGCTGGTGCTGTTGCTGCTGCTGCTGCTGTTGCTGCTGCTGTTGCTGCTGCTGTTGCTGCTGCTGTTGCTGCTGCTGTTGCTGCTGCTGTTCCTGCTGCTGCTGTTGCTGCTGCTGCTGCTGCGGCTGCGGCTTCCTTCTGCTGCTGCTGCTGCCTCCTGCTGCTGCCTCCTGCTGCTGCCTCCTGCTGCTGCCTCCTGCTGCTGCCTCCTGCTGCTGCTGCTGCTGCCTCCTGCTGCTGCTTCCGCCTGCTGCTGGTGCTGCTTCCTCCTGCTGCTGCTGCTGCTGCCTCCTGCTGCTGCTGCTGCTCCCTCCTGCTGCTGCTGCTTCCTCCTCCTCCTGCTGCTGCTGCTTCCTCCTCCTCCTCCTGCTGCTGCTTCCTCCTGCTGCTGCTGCCGCTGGTGCAAACATTTTGCCGAAAAAGAAAATTACAGTCTCGGTCGCCTTGTTTGGCGCTGGCGGGAGATACGGGCGGGAGACGCCCGCAGAGAGAGGGAATGTTTACAGAAGGCAGAGCTTAAAAAACATTCAAACGGAAGCGAATGTTGACAGCGGTGTGCCACTGGGTTTTCAGATTTTAACGTTGTTGATATGATGATGTTGCCCATAGCTATTACATGGAAATCTATGTTTGTTAGGAAACAAAGTTAAAGATCTGGGAGGCCGTGTGCCATGGTGATTCCTAAATATATCCTTTGAAAACATAGTTTAAACATATGTGAATACCTCAGTGTGCGCAATGTTTTCTTCATTTTTGGAGATATAACAGCATTCCTTGAAAGCCGGTGTGCCATTGGGATTTTGATATTTTGATATGACTTTTGCCCAGTTGATGTGACTTTCTTCCAACTCGCTGTTACATGGGGTTGATGTGACTTCTGCCCAACTGATGTGACTTAAACCCTTCGCTAGTAATATATATATATATATGGAGGTTCCCTAAAATGGGGATACCCCAAACAAATCACCCAAACTTGTTTATAAATGGGAAACCCCCATGGTTGAAGGGGTAGCAATGTGATCTGCAGCGCCAGGATCCGTACTTACCATACGATCCCAACGAACTTCCATTGCCGGAATGCCTGGTGTCGCCATGGAGTCCATTGATCATTCATATATCCCTGTGAAAAGGACCATTTGGGGGTATAACCTTATTTTTTCAAATCAACCCAGGTGTTTGGATTTTTCGGACTCTGGATCATTGATCAAGAATTTTTCAGGGGTGGTGAAAGCACCAACCAGGTTGGAAACAGCGACGACAATCTGGTGTTTTCACATGAACCCAGTTGCATAAAATACTCAATCTTGGCCCAGCTTCGCCAAATTTTGTCTCCATTTCGTACACCATTTTTGAGCACTGAATGGGCCTAACGGGCCTCTAGGTCCGCACCGTGGCTACCAGAATCTTTGTATATCCTGTACTAGTATATCCTTAAATGATCTGAAATCGGCATTTTGTGGGGAACATGGATTCCAAACCACTGGGTCTTGGGGTGCCTTCTGATAAATTAGCCGTTTGCCATGGAACATTCCCCGTGAAAAGTAGATGATTTATGATGAATTACCAATGATTTCATGGCTCAGGCCTGACCTGCAGCACAGCGTGAACATGCGGCTGTGGGCGTTCGGAAGCTACAGTCGAATCCAATGGGAATTGAATGGAATTGATCAAGTTGATTCCCAGAACGTATGCAATTGATTGAAGCATATATACGTATATGTACAACCATATATATATACACACACATATACACACAATATGTTGAACCAATATCAATATCAGTGTATATATAAATATATATCAACGCATATATATATATGTATCAATATACATCTACGTATAGGTATCTGTATATGTATATATATATATACATCACTATTTATACATATCAATACCAGTGTGTATATATATACATATGATAGATATCAGTATGTATATATATATACACACCAATATACATATATGTATAGGTATCAGTGTGTATATATATATAGATATATCAATGTATGTATGTATGTATGTATGTATGTATGTATGTATATATATATATATATATTGTGAATTGCACTGCAATTACATGTCCATCATGAGATCACCATGCCACTTGCCCTGTGATGCCGTTGGCAACTCGCCGCCATACGCCGGGCCTTTTCAGTTGAGGTGGGCGGGTGAGGCAAACTTGAGCATTGGGTGGAAAAGGCTACTGTGGTTGGAACCGGGTTCCCAATTTGGGTAGGAATAGGCCCAACTGAATTCTCATTGGTAGCGGAGCTACGGCTGCCGCGGGGCTAAGGATCCCCTAAATTTAAGCTAGACTGGGTCTAACTTCAGTGCAAGTAATTTTGACAGCAACTCTTCCCAAATTGGTCATTTTGACCGCGTGAGCCATGAGTCAATCGCCGCAGAATCGCCCTGCGGAAGCAGCCCGGATCCAAAATGGGCAGGCAGGTCAATCCGCCAGCCTACCAGCGAGTCAACTTCCCTGGCATCAAATTCCAAGTTTTGACCCTCAGACGACTGACATCCAGGTGTACGCAAGGAAGCTTCAGTTTCTCAAGAGTATCTGGCCGAGTGAGCACATCTCACAGTTGGCACCACGTGCAGCTCTCCAGGTCGAAGGGGTGGCCTTCCAGAAGGTGGCTCGACTTGATGGCCATCGACTCCGAGGAGAAGATGGCGTGCAATTCCTTGTGGAAGCTCTGGGTGGTCAATGGGGAAAACTGGCCAGTGAAGAAAAGCTGGCACTCTTCGAAAAGGCCTTCTATCAGACCATACAGAAGGCAGACGAATCAAATGATTCGTATCTAGCTCGTCACGACGTGGCCTTTGAGGATCTGATGGCGCAGAAGGTTTCCATGGAGGAAGTCAGAGCCTATATCCTCCTGCGACAGTCTCAACTGTCCAGTGAAGATCGAAAGCGCATCATCATGGAGTCAAAAGGTGAGTTGGGCTATGATGAAGCTCGACGAGCTCTACGACTTCTTGGGGCGCGCTTCTTCCAGGAGTTGCAGGGAGTGTCAAAGAATGTCAAGACCAAAACCTATGACATCAATGCAACCGAGCAGGCGTCAGAAGAGACCGCCATGATCGCTGGCGAGGTGGAGGCCTTCGATGAAGAGACAGCTTTCCAGGCTTTGTACGAGAATGGTGATGAGGATGCAATCTTCATCAATGACTTTGAGGAGTCGCTGATTGAAACGGTGCAGGAGTCAGCTGAGCTAGCATCCTGCTTCACCACCTACTTGGAGGCCAGGACAAGGTTGAAAGAACGTGCCAGAGGTCGTGGATTCTGGCCCATGCAGCAGTTGGGAGCCAAAGGCAAAGGAAAGAAGGGAAAACAGGGGAAGGGAAAGACAAAATCCCTGGCAGATAGGATTGCATCATCAGCTTGCCGAAGATGCGGCCAATATGGTCACTGGAAACGAGAATGTCCATTGGGACAGAGCCGCGCTGAGCTGAAGCCCAAGAACCAGGCCGAGACGATCTCCATTGCCGAAGCTCTTCATCTTCAAGAAGATGAACTATCTACTGCCATGAACGAGATTCCCGAGCTGATCTTCGAGTTGCCCGAGGCTCACAGTGATCTAGGCCAGAAAGATCCAAAACATCTCAAAAGTTTTGACTTGAATTTGGGAAACACCATGTGTCATGAACATGCTCAATGCGGTGATGTTTTCTTTGGTGAAGTTGGCTGTGGACGACCCCAAGGGGATTTGGTAAAGTCAAGGGGTGTTGGTTCAGGGTCCTCAGTTTTGTGGCATGATCGGGGTTTCTCAAAGTTCCAAGTTTTGAATCCCAGAATGTTGCAGCAATGCTGTAGGAAACATGGACGTTTGACATCAAATTCTCCGACGGATGCAGCACCTGCCACGAAAGCTCTGGAGAGAAATCTCTCCGCCGAGCCGGATCCCTTTTCTCCGTATTCAGCCTTCGTGCTCAGTGAAGAAAATGCCGGAGAAGCGGTAATTGACACAGGGGCAAGTCGAACTGTGATTGGGGGTGAGAGGGTCTCAGATTTGATAGCTGCCATTTCATCGAGTCTTCAGACCCCTGTGAAGAAAGTACCCTCGGCAGTCAATTTCCGTTTTGGAAACAGCGGCACTCTTCAGAGCCAGTATGCACTTTGCATCCCAAGAAGGCAAAAAGGATGGATCCGAGTGGAGGTAGTGCCAGGTCGCACACCCTTTTTAGTCTCAAATTCTATTCTCAAAGAACTTGGAGTGTTGATCGATCCCAGGAATAAAGTTTTGAGATTTTTGGATAACCCCCAAACAATTTCCCTAAAGACATGCCGGAGAAACTTGCTGTGCGTAAGTGTTGTAGAGTTGCTGAATGTAGGAGACATGAACGCCACATCGCATGACATGGAAGAAATCTATCAACAAGACCTTGGGAAATGTGTTGGGGCGGTGAAAACAAGCTCAGACTGCCCACTTCAGGAATTCAAACAACAAAGGCATGATTTTCTTGTACAGGAACCGCTGCAAAACAAAAAAAGTTTTCATATCCACACTGTCATGTGTAGTGCTCAGACTGATTGGCCCTCCGTGATTTCAGTGACTTCCGACGCCCAAGATGGCCAGGAACACCAACACCTACCAGAGCAGCAGCAGTGCGTACCTGGAAGCACGTCTCTCAGGGGACGAGGATCCAGGCTTACAAATGCAGAAAACCTACATGAACTCTCCAAGCCAGACCTACAGCGTTCCGCCGGGCATTCAAAATCTCCAGCAGTGGGGCCAACTGGTGATTCCCTCAGGCAAAAACCAGGGGAAGAGCTTCAGCCATGTGTTCGAGATGGACAAGAATTATGTGTACCAAGTGCGCAACAGAAAGGCAGTCTCCTCGTGGCTGCGCAGCTTTCAGAACTACATGCGGGCCCGGGAGAAATACGAGCTGAGGTACCAGATTCCGATTCCTCCCATGATGGCACAATCTCTGGTATCACTGGAACAACAGGGAATCATCACAGTGCCGAAGGCCGTGGCCAAGGCAGCCCCAAAAGCTCGTGCCCAGCAGGAGAGCTCAGAGGTTTGGCATATGATCAACGATGTGGAGACCAAGCCGAAGGAGAAGGCAAAACGACCCAACGAGCAGACCAACACTGCCACCTGTTCGATGATGCCAATCGAGCCCAACCCCGATCGAGTGAGGGAATTGCAGACAAAGATTGCAGTGCTCCAAAGAGAGTTGGCCCGAGAAACTCAGGTGCCATCCGAAGAGGAGGAAAATCCACCTCTCAGCTGATTAGTGAAGATCAACTGCGGATGCTTCGACAACAAATGGATGTTCTTGTCAATGACATTGAAGGAAATCTTGAGCAAATGAAGAGAAAGCATCCCTCTATAGGTCGCCCTTCCACGAAGACGGAAAAACTCATTCAGAGTCGGCCTGTTGATCTTTTGGAGATTTACTGTGAATCAAATTCCCAATTGACCAATCAAGTGAATAGATTTGGGGGTTGTGCAATACGGTTTACAGTTCAGGATGGTGATTTACGGACCTCTGAAGGGATCAACAAACTCTGGACGTGGGTTCATCTCTATGAGCCAAAGAACATTTGGGTCGCACCAGAGTGTAAGTTTTGGGGTTCATTCTCAAGATTCAACATGGGTCGCAGCTATGCAAGTCAACAACGCATTCTTCAAGGTCGCCAAGATGATTGTGTTCATCTAGAATTGTGTAATCAATTATACCTTCACCAAGTAGCAGCAGGTCGCCACTTTCACTTGGAACAACCTATGGGTTCTGAAATGGTGAATCAACCCCAACTTGAAGATGTACACCTTGGGACCCTACCAGCTTTCTTCGACATGTGCCAAGCTGGGAAACTAAAAGCCCCAAATGTGGACAGATTCCTGAAGAAACGTACGCAAGTGTTGACCACAAGCAGGATTGTCCATCAACAACTCCACAATGTAAACTGTGCCAAGACACATGACCACCAACAAATTAAGGGGAATGTGAAAGACCCACAGCAAGGTTGGATAAAGTTATCTGCTTATGCTGCTGCTTATACTGCTGTGTTTGCCCGTCGAGTAGCAAAGGGGATGATGATGAGTGGGTATTGTCATGAGGATCCCTTGTTGTTGGAGGAGTTGTTGGTTGGGGAAGAAGTCTCCCAAAAAGGGGAAAAGCGACAAATGGCACAAGAAGTTTTAGAGCTGCGAAAAGTCCGTCGACGGTACGACACGAAAAGCCCACCTGTGCCTGGGGAACTTGAGCCTCACTCACCACAGTGGCAGGTTTTCTGGAAAGCTGTGTTTGTTGCTTTCGACAAGGAGGTACCCCGGGTTGGAAATGCTTATTTTCAAGCATCCGATCCACGGGTCCAAAAGATTCAACAACAGTTTCCACAGGTGGACATCAGATTCGTGCTAATGTGCAGGGGTACAGAAAAGTATCGAGTACCCAAACCAGAGATTGCCAGAGATGATATACCTTTGCGCAAGACACTGGTGGTGGACCGACAAACCGGGGAGATCAGAGATCTTGGGGATTTTGAAGAATGGCAGCTCCTCTCAAAGGCAAAACAAGTCAGGAAAGCTGAGCCAGCACGAATTTCCATGAGCGTTTTTGGAAGGCGACAGGTGATGGAGGGTTCTAGTGGTTCTAGAGTTTTTCCATCAATAGAGAGTGATGCGCCGATGGAATCCCAATTTCAAAGAGATCTCATGGTTCCAAGTTCAATGGATGACTCTGCAAAAACCCGAATTGATCGAAGTGGTGAACAGCAACTAGAGGAGTCTGTCAATGTTCCAATTTCTGGATGGCCCCCAAAGATTATTCCAGTTCATGGTCCAGCATTTAGGTCCCTCTCAGCAGAGCAGAGAGCTGATCTGAAGCGGTTGCATCAGAATCTGGGTCATCCAGATCCAGCCAGACTCCAAAGGTTACTCACCGACCAAGGTGCTGATCCAGCCGTCATTGCTGGTGCTTTAGATATGCAGTGCGATGTTTGCCTTGAAACCCTCAGGAAACCAAAGTTGTCGCATCCTTCGACTATTCATGGGGATCTTGATTTCAATGATGTTGTTGGGGCTGATGGCGTTTACTGGAAGTCAAAATTGGGGCAAACATATCACTTCATGCGCTTCATTGATGAAAGCACACTTTTCCATGTTGGGGCACCAAGTGGTAGAACGGTTGAAGAACAAATACGAACTTTCGAAGATACATGGCTTCATTGGGCAGGTCCGTGTAAAACACTTTATTTGGATCCCGCTGGAGAGTATGTGAACTCAAAATGGAATGACTATCTGCAGAAAGAAAATATCAAGGTTGTAATGGCAGCAGGTGATAGTCATTGGCAAATTGGCCGGACTGAGATTCATGGCCGTATCATCAAAGACATGCTCACCAGAATGGATCAAGAAGTTCCAGTGCGAGATGCTGAGGACTTTAAAAGATGCCTCCGCCAGGCGTTTTCAGCAAAGAACTCACTGTCTCGTGCAAGTGGTTTTACACCTGAGCAAGCTTTGCTTGGGAAAGCTCGAGCCCTTCCAGCATCCCTGACTTCGGACGACAGCACTGGAGCACACTTGCTTGCAGAAAGTTCCACTACTGAGGGCCTGATGTTTCGTGAGAGCCTGCAGCGTAGGGAACAGGCCCGAAAGGCCTTTATACAGGCTGACAATGATAGCTCATGCAGGCGTGCTTTGTTGCGGCGTAGTCGTCCGGGGTCAATTGAATTTGAAACAGGTGATTGGGTGCTTTACTGGAAACGTGCAAGAGGGAACCTCCGACACGAAAGAGGTCGTTGGTATGGTCCGGCACAAGTGATTACTGTTGAAAGAAGTAAAGTCATCTGGTTGTGCCATGGAGGATACCTCATCCGTGCAAGTCCACAACATCTTCGACCTGCATCCATGAGGGAGTACATGACTTTGCCTAGGAATGCATCTGGGGAGGTCAAAAACGAAGAGATATCCTCTCGGGCACGGAACTTTGTTGATTTAGAAGAAATGCCGACCGAAGAAGACCAGGAATATGAACCCTCAATTGCACCAACACCACCACTGGAAATAGACAGCGAACAACCTGAAGATGAAGCTTCTCCCCCAGAAAGTCTTATGGATGAGGGCAACCCCGAAATGGATGAGAGGGAGAGTCCACTAGTACCAGGGGATCTAGGTGGTCTATCAATTCCGGTTCCCATGGATGATGATGATGATGACATGGAGGGGACTGATGATGGTTTGGCGGTTTTCGGGGATGATTGCCAATCACCACTTTTAGATTCTGGGGTATGGGAAGTATCTTTTCAAGAGTCTTTCGATCTGTCAACGGACACCGACGTGACAGATGGCCAATTAGCTGAGTGCATTTTAATTGCTACAGCTGCCAAAAAGCAACGGGTTGAGGTCAAATGGCGAAATCTCAGTGATTCTGACAAAAGTTTGTTTGCCCAGGCGAAGAACAAGGAGGTCAGTGCCTGGATTAGTCATGGTACAGTCAAAAAACTGGCAAAGGGGACCTTTCCAGAAAACAGAATCATGAGATGCCGTTGGATCTTAACTTGGAAGGATCCATTGCCTGGCACTTCCGAAAAAAGAGCCAAAGCCAGGCTGGTAATCCTGGGTTTTGAAGACCCTGACATTTCAAGTGTCCCAAATGATGCTCCAACTCTGAGCAAGGATGGAAAACAGCTGTTGCTTCAAAAGGTTGCCAGCTCAAAATGGCGTTTGCTCAATTTTGATGTCTCCACTGCCTTTTTGAAGGGTGCAGGGGACGGCCGTACCTTAGGCATACATGCCCCACCAGAGATTGCAGCGGCTTTGAAGCTCAAAGGAGATGAACAATGCGGTCTGGTAGGGGGTGCCTATGGCAGAATAGATGCACCGTACCTTTGGTACCAGTCCTTCCGACAAACTCTGGAAGAACTGGGTTTCCTTACATGCCCATTGGATGGATGTGTTTTCACGCTGGTCACAAAATCCACCTCTGGAAAGCCAAGGGTACATGGAGTTTTGGGAATCCATGTCGACGATGGGATTGGGGGTGGTGATGATTTCTTCATGGAAACCATTGGTCGTCTGAGGGATAAGTACTCTTTTGGGGCATTCAATATTGGGGAGTTTGACTTTTGTGGAATACACTATAGTCAGTGGAGGGATGGCAGTATTGAAATGAGTCAGAGGAAGTACATAGAGAGGATCGAACCAATCCAAATTGATCGACATCGGAGAAAAGAAGTCCAATCCCCTGTAACCGAGGTGGAAAGGCAATGCCTTAGACAGTTGTGTGGTTCTCTACAGTATGCAGCGGTACAGACCCGACCTGACATCAGTGCCAAGGTTGGAATTTTGCAATCCATGATACCCAAGGCTTGTATAGAAGACCTTTTGGAGGCCAACAGGGTCCTTTTTGAGGCCAAGAAGAATCCAGTAAATTTGGTCATAGTTCCCATCGAGGAGAGCAAAGTTTCCTTTTGTGCCTTTTCTGATGCTTCTTTTGAGACAAAGAAGGGTGTTGCTTCAAGACAGGGAACAATTATTTTCACTACGGATTCAAACATGGCCCAGAATCAACTGTCTGTGATTTGTCCGATTGCATGGTCCAGCAGGAAAATACCTCGAGTGGTGCGCAGCACTTTAAGTGCTGAAGCATCAGCTTTAAGCGGGTCTTTAGACCGTCTCAGCTGGCTCAGAATCTTGTGGGCATGGCTGCTGGATCCAAGCATCAACTGGACTGACCCGACAGAAGTTTTGAGTTCTTGTCCTTTGGCCTCCATAGCAACCGACTGCAAATCCGTATATGATTTATCTACTAAGACTTCAACACCAGTGTGTGAGGAATTCCGGACAACCTTGGAGTGCTTACTCATTCGAGAGAGATTAACGGAAAATTGCAGGTTGCGTTGGGTATGCAGTCAAGCAATGTTGGCCGACTGTTTAACCAAGGCAATGGACAGCGGTACACTTCGTAGGGCAATTGCTTTGGGAAAATACTCCTTGTTTGATGAACTTGATATATTGAAACAAAGGGCTGACAAGAAAGAAAGACTGCGTTGGCTATCAGAACAAGAATCTAGGATCACTAGCAAAGGCATGGATCTCATGACAAACATGACAACAGAAAGTTCAAAAATTTAGAGATTTTTAGGAGTGTGAATTGCACTGCAATTACATGTCCATCATGAGATCACCATGCCACTTGCCCTGTGATGCCGTTGGCAACTCGCCGCCATACGCCGGGCCTTTTCAGTTGAGGTGGGCGGGTGAGGCAAACTTGAGCATTGGGTGGAAAAGGCTACTGTGGTTGGAACCGGGTTCCCAATTTGGGTAGGAATAGGCCCAACTGAATTCTCAATATATATATATCTGTATATCTATGAATATACACATATATAGCGACCCCCAAACAGTGGTTGAGGTTTGAACAGTTAAGGACACCTTTAACTTCTGGTGAAATCATCATCCATGCCACCCTGGAAAGGCATTTCTATCTTTTTGAGTGTCAGTATAGTTGAGTGATAGTGTCAACTTTCCATTAATGGTATGGGCTTATGTCGAATTCCGATTGACTTGGACATCAACCCATCACTTTACATCTACTGCTTACTGAGGTTCTCAATGGCCTGAAAATGGTAAATCATCCAACTATCCACCGGAATCTGATGGTTCCCAGCAGTTGTTCTAATCTGCAGTCGATTGATGGTTGGAAAAGCCCTCATGAACGAATCCAGAAGAAGCGCATGGTGCAATGCGTTGCGGAAATGACCTTTGAACATTGACCTGAAATTGGAAAAATTGCGAAAAATGGCTGTGATGAAATGTGCAGGAAACATCAGGACACTTCATACAATCCACAATGGATGGTGATGGGTGATGGTCACGTGGTTTCCTGTAGCCTGTTCAACAAGCCAGTCAGGTGGCCGAAGGGGCCTTGGATCAATGGGTTTAGTATGGTTTACCTCAGCCAACGAGGCATATAAAAAACCTGGTCCCTGGTTAATCCCTTCCCCATCTTCACCGGTTCATATTAACACCCCCCAGAAAACATGGTGACTCTCATCTTTGGGATCATCTCTCAGGTTTGGCGTTGTGCCAGCCCCTGAAGCGGGGCCCAAGGGCGAGAAGGGTGAGAATCAGAAGGTGGGGCTTGGGTGCAACGCGATTGAGCCAAAACAGACCCCAAAGCACTCTTCCTAGTTTTTCACTTTTCACCAAACTCTTCATTTACACATAAACCTATTTTGTGTCCAAATCTCTTGTAAGTTTGAATTTTTAACACCATGCTTCATCACTCTTTGATCCTTGACTCCATGGCACTTCCAGACATTTTGCTCTAATGTTTTTCCGGCCCGAACAACTTCAAACCACCACCCCAAATATCCGCTTGAATAGGCTTACCACAGTCATGGGGCCCTGCTCGGTACCTACAAAAATCACAATCACCTTTGTCTCACCGAAAAAACATGTCAATTCACCAGGAAAAGTTCTGAACCAATAAACATCTTCGGTCGCAGGGGCCATCACTGGCCACCATGATTGGTTCTATTCCATTCCTAATTCTTGTTGGTCCAATGTTCATACTATCACGCAGCCACGTCGTAGAGAACAAACCCCTGATTGGCTTAGGGTGTAATTACTATATGGGAATCGCTCAAGTTACCCCAACAATGGATTCTGAAATACAAAAAAACATGTGGGTCCATAAAGGCACCACATTTCTGTACCATAGCCATATCATTATTCACAGGTTATCCATCAAACATTTCTCATCGTCACGACCAGGATGTGAAGGCAGAATGACCAGGAGCCGAGGGGCAGGGCCATTAGCCGATGACCATGGGTGAATGCACCAAAGAAAAAGGAGACACTGCTAACAACAAATGGGTTAAAGGGGTTACGGTTATGGAGGACTTGTGAACTATCAACAACCACCTTTTTGTTCAGGATTCAATCAGTTTGGATTCAACTAAACCCAGCCGGGAACCCCCCCAAAAAGGTTTATCAATGGCTTATGAACCCGAAAACCACCAAGGGCTAATCCTAACCATCTATGTTGGGCGGGGTCACCTGGCTGAGGGGTTGAATCTCAATGAACTTATAGTGAGCTCTTTGGCATCACGGAAAATCATGGCAGGAGCAGCGGCTGCGATCGACCCCTGTTGGTGAATTAAACAAGTTCGGGGATTGTAGTGGCCTTCACATATTTGGGATTAACATCATCATCCTGACGCCGCAATCCCTATGAGCCAACGAGTATAATGTGTCAGCTCAGGAGACCTCCACCAAGTGGATCTCGTTTGACAACCGGAACAGCTGGGAGATCCAACGATGCAATTGAGATTTCTGGGGAAACTGGATGAATACATATATGTGTACTTTAGTACAACTTAAATCTTTTACTATGAATGGGGCACTATGCTACTCAGCAAAGCCTCGTTTTTTTGCACGGTGTCCAAGATTGGTCATCATTTGTCAATACAGCACGGATTTAACTAGAAAGCTGGGTCTTTCACCACCACCATCACTTTTTTTGGTGAACAAGACAGTCACGCAAATCTTTCCACTAAAAATCTGATCACATCGGGGGTCGACTGTTCGTAAAACAACTTGCATCCTATTGCGGCTTGGTTCTGGGATCCCCATATAATGGTTTATCATCATCTTGATTGAACCAGCTATCCGAAGCCTCAGCTAGCGGGTCAACTAGCTGCTATCATTTGGGCAGAAACTTGGTTTTTCAAAGATCCACCTTTCTGTTGAAATTGTAGAACCCTGGCAGTTGGGGGTAACAAATCTCAAAACCTAGTATGAGATGCGTGAGCAGAAGCAAGTCCTGTCTCTTCTTTTTAGTTCCACTTCCCACTTTGAACTTTGGGATGTTCATTTCCCCCATGAAAAACTGCAACAGTACCATGTTGGTTTCTAGCTGGGCAGACTCAGCGTGCTGCCCTGGGCCATGAATCTGCAGCGCTGGTCAGCTTGGGGATCTGCAGCTCTTGGGCGACGTGTATTTTACGACCTCACCACAGGTGATTAGTTACAGGAACCTCCCCGATCATAAACTATACAGATACAAACAGCATGTCAGTTCATGGTTGGTCTCTGCTGTTTTACCGAATCCTTTTCATCCCACAGACACTCAATATTTTGATCATTTCAGCTTTGTAGATGATTTATTCAAAGTTTCCCTCCAAATTCTTGGATTCAGACCACAGATGAAAGCATTCCAGCACCGCAGCCGGGTACCTGGGCAGCGCGCACGATGTGTGTTTCACCATGGTCACTATCCAGAGACCGACAGAACGCCAGATTCTGCACGAGAAAAGAGTCCCCAGGCCTCATGGATTTGTCTGAATAAGGGGAATTTATGGAAGTTTTAATGGGACGTATGATGATTCACCAAGGGATTTTGAGGATATACTGCTTCAGACAAACGCAAATTTATTGGTGTATCTTTATTATGGACTCACAAAATTGGTAATCTTTAGATACTTCTAATATCAAACCATCCGTTCTGAAGGCGGGACAACTCAGTGGGCCCCCACAACCCCAGAAAACTGAGTTACTGCGGGGGATCTGTGAGTGTACACCCTAAAATTGACACTCGTACGTGGTCGTGAGATGTCTTGAGAAGGCATTTGGTGCAAGCGATAGCAACAGAGGGAAGAACATCGTATGTTCCTTACATACTTGGTGGTTCTCCCCAGTTGGTAAACCTGAGCTATAGCTGGACTCTACTGACCCACTTTTAAGCGGGGTTACAACCCATTTACTAACTGGGGTTAAGCACCATCAACGTCATCGTATGTCCGCTACATATCACCGGTTCAATCATCCGGGGATGTTCTATGCAGGTGCGATGCTGTGAGTTGGCGAAGTGATGTGGCTGCAAACCCACGATACGAATCCGTGGCGAAACACCCCCCAAAAAGGAACTCTTTGAAATTCACCAAAATCATCCAAAATCGTGCTTTTGGCTTTGTCTTACCGGGAACCAGTGGTGTAGGATCCTTGGTTTTGGACACATCCGTTGCACGGAAGCCAGAGGGGAGCTCCTCTGCATGGGCAGCGCTGCCACAGTGGGAAAAAGCTGCCTACCAAAACTGCTGTCCGGGACATTCCCCCAAAAGCTTCCTGGGAGGTCTGGGTTCGTTTGTGCACGTTTCTGCACGTCAGACGTGTTCATTTGTGCACGTTGAGTCGTTGTGTTTTGTCTCGCCTATGTCTTGCCCCAGTCTCGCCAGAGTCATCTCGCCAGAGTCTTGCCGTAGAAGGAGGCATTTCCCCTGTCCTAGAAGCCTGGCCACCACCAACCACCATGCAACCCCACCCCAAGACTGAAAGAGTCTCGCGAGTCACGAGCAAGGTGTATGGCTTGGTTGCAGGTCTGTGGAGGCTATGTTGAAAAGATGTTGAAAAGAGAACCATTTCATGAAAGACTTGGAAAGAGGCGCCGACTACGAGAGAAGAGTTCATTTGGCCCGTAGGATTGCAAGAATAAGATACATCATAAGACTAATAAGATACAAAAGCGACCCAGGGAGGAGTCGAACCTCCACATTCCGTGCTTGTCAAGCATGTGCGCACCCCAGAGGGGCTGACAGCTCGCAAAGACGACGCCTTATCCAGATGGCAACTGGGTCCTTACCACCTGAAAATTAAGCTCTTTCCGTCATACAATCGGAGGTGCAGCCCAGGGAAAGTTGATGATCCAAAACTCTAAACAGATGCACTTTTGATGTCACTGTCAGCATGTAGAGTGAGGACAGCCGGAATGCAGTCAATATTGCCTGAAGCCCTACCTTCCTTGCCCGATCCCCTCAACCCGGCTGATGCCTTAGCCCAGACATGCAAGGACTTGGGTCTCGCCCACCACCCCGTAAATCACCACCAAACAAACCCCACCCCCACCCCAACACCTTACATGAAGGTGCAGCACCCCCCCAACCAGCAACGCTTCTAAGAGTCCCCTCTATTCACTATAGGCTTCAGTGTGCGCAGATGAGTTGGTCAACACAGCCACAGGGGTCTGGGGCAATATTTTAGCCCTGGGGACAAAAGCAAAAATAGAGAGATTTTCAGTCATCCAATTTTCATGAGGGGCTTCACTTCCTCATTTACCTCAGGGATCATCCTGGTGATGCAAAACGACAGCCGGAGTTGGTGGACGAGATGACCCTCATTTATGGCTTAGGTGTGTCTGTAAAATGAGTCCCTTAAAATGGCAACACATGTAAGGAAGATGAAAATGACCCATTGGATCTTGGTACCATGTTTTATTGGGGGATGGGCATGCTGCTTGGAATCCCATTCATGATGGTGGGAGGACCATACCCCATTGGTCCCACGTAACTTGACCATGGCCAAAAGATAGATTATACAACCATATTGGGGGGTTGTCATAAAAACCTTCAAAGGGATTTATATACCCATTGTATCCCATTGTAAGGACCCCTGGCATGGGATGGATGAGCATAAACCATGAATCCCATGTTTAAACCCTGTTGATGATCAATGACTATTATCCCAATCAAATACTCTCTCTTGTTGAAGGTTAACTTTCATTGTTCTCCCATGTTTTGGCATCTAAAAACTTCAGGCTGGGTCAGGAATGGTCAGGATGGTCTGAAGCCTTTGGGTTCGAATCCCGAGCCGATCGTCTTGTCGCACCCTGGATCCTCTCTACTGCACCTTTCGTCGCAGTGGGTGAGATGGTTGGTAGTTGACTCATCATTTTAAGGGTCTATATGGGATTTCCATAAATGGTGGTACCCCAACATGGATGGCTTATTATCGAAAATCCAATTACAATGGATGATTTGGGGGTATCTCCATTTCAGGAAACCTCCATGTGTGTGTGCATGAACATTTTTGGTATACCTGTATACCCCGAAATGGCCAGTCTCCAGTCGGGGCGATGGTGGGATCGAAGCCTCCAGAATCAGAAACAGATATTTTTTTGGTCTCCAAAAGTCGGAGCTTCACCACATATGGTGGTGTCACAAGTGGTTGATGCCCCCAGAAGGTGATGTTTGAAGAGGACCAGGAAATCTGTTGTGGGAGAAGTGTTGCAACCTCAAACACGCTGGTGAATATAGATTTAATGGGATTTCATTGATATGATTTAATGGGCTTTAATGGAGATTTAATGGGATTTAATAGGATTTAATGGATTTAATTAATGGAGATTTAATGGGATTTAATGGAGATTTAATGGGATTTAATGGAGATTTAATGGGATTTAATGGAGATTTAGTGAGATTTAATAGGATTTAGTGGATTTAATTAATGGAGATTTAATGGGATTTAATGGGATTTAATGGGATTTAATGGAGATTTAAGGAAATTTAATAGGATTTAATGGATTTAATTAATGGAGATTTAATGATATTTAATAGGATTTAATGGATTTAATTAATGGAGATATAATAGGCTTTAATTGGATATTGATCGAAGGAAGTTTAGAAGTCAAACTTCCGACAATATGGACAGATGAAAAGCAGAGCAGGGAAGAGGCAGAGAGAAGAGAAAGATTAGAAGAAAGAAGAGTAGAAGAGAAAGAGTAAGAAGAAAGAAGATGCAGATGCGCGAAAAGGTAGGAAAAGTCGCGAAACACTGTGTTTTTCCAATGATTTGGGGCTCCGGAGGGTCGAAAAGTAGGCTCGCTAAAGCGGCGGGTGCGGAGCCAGCTGGCCAGATGAGAGATGAAAATTGCACGCCCGTAGTGGCGCGAAGCACATTTCGAAGTCGAAATGTACAAAACACCTCAGCTCCGGACCACTTTTGGAAGTTGCGATGTCGAAAAAGTGCACGCCGTTGTGGCGCGAAGCACATTTCCAAGTCAAAATGTACAACACACACCAGTGTCGGACCACTTTTGGAAGTTGCGATGTCGAAAAAGTGCACGCCGTTGTGGCGCGAAGCACATTTCCAAGTCAAAATGTACAAAGCACACCAGTGTCGGACCACTTTTGGAAGTTGCGATGTCGAAAAAGTGCACGCCGTTGTGGCGCGAAGCACATTTCCAAGTCAAAATGTACAAAACACACAATTCTCGGACCACTTTTGGAAGTTCAGATGTCGAAAAAGTGCACGCCGTTGTGGCGCGAAGCACATTTCCAAGTCAAAATGTACAAAACACCACATGTTCGCGCCACTTTTGGAGGTTCAGATGTCGCTTCGCTTCACTACACTACACTACATTACACTACACTACATTACACTCAATGACACTGCACCACAGATAGACAGGTAGACAGATAGACAGATAGATAGACAGACAGGTAGACAGCTAGACAGATAGACAGATGAAAGAGAGAGAGAGAGAGAGATAGATAGATAGATAGATAGATAGATAGATAGATAGATAGATAGGTACATAGGTAGATAGGTAGATAGGTAGATAGGTAGATAGGTAATGAGATGAAAGAGAGAAAGAGAGAGATAGATAGATCAATAGATAGATAGATAGATTAGATAGATAGATAGATAGATAGATAGATAGATAGATAGATAGATAGATAGATAGATAGATAGATAGATAGATAGATTAGATAGATAGATAGATTAGATAGATTAGATAGATTAGATAGATAGATAGATAGATAGATAGATAGATAGATAGATAGATACATAGAAGATAGGCTGGTAGGTAAGTAGATAGTGAGAGAAAGAGAGAGAAAGAGAGGAGACCTCAAGCACCTTTCGGTCCATCAGTGGATTCGCTCTGCCATCCCTGATTCACAACAGCCAATCTCTCCTATAGGTTCCTATTTTTGAAACTTCCGCCACCGCCTTGTGCGGTACTACTGGTATAACTAACCAACGACCTGAGATTTGCGTGTGTCTGAAACCCTAATATACCCACCAAATGGCGATTTTAATTCGGGATGATGATTAACCAATGGATTTAGGGGTACCCTATTTCTAAACAAAAGCCATATTGAGAAACAATGTAACATGTTTAACATGGCCTTTGAATCAGGTCTTTGATTCATACAATACATGTGGATTGAGGGTGATGCCCATCTTCAAGACATTGGAAGGGATTTTTGGTTCTGGGGCTAGCAAGCCGGTTTGCTTGCTGGTTGCATCCGAAGCTTTGAGTTTGTTGGTTCTATCCTGATTTTGGCTGCTTCTTGCGTTTTCCCCGTTTTGGTTGTTTTCTTTTAAGTTTTGTTGTTCTTCTCGATTTTGTTGCTTTAAGCAACTTTTCTTGGTCAAAATACATCACAGTTTGATTTGTTCCCAACAGCAGTGACTGCTGGGTTTCACACTCTGGGTCTGGGAGTTCGATTCTTGCAGCTCCCAAAAACCGGAGCGGAACTGCAAAGCTGGAACCTTGGAACCTGCTGTTGGGTTGCAAAGCTGGCGTAATTTTGCAAACACTTTGATGATGTTTGGATATGTTTGTACACTATAGTGTTCTACAAACATTTGTGCTCTTTTGTCCCTCCAAATATATATTCATTGTTGCGTCTGCACTGTGAATACTGTGCCTGGTGTTGTCTGAAAAGAGTGTTCCGTCCCAAAATCCAATGGTGAATCACCATTTCCCCTATTAACATTGCCACAATTTGGGGGTAAATCTGCCATGCCCATCCCAAATTGTTGGTGAATTCTTCCCTCTCTCTCTATATATCATAAGATGTCCCACAACATATCCCCATGATCTGGTATGCTTGGAACTGAGGCAGACACGATGCCAGTTGATGAGAAAGCTACGCAGAGTAGCCACCTCGGCGTTGGACGGGAAGTTTCCACCAGAGATCTCTTTTTGCGGGCCATGTACAGTAGATTCCTAGATATGTATGTATACGTATATATGTATAAATATGTGTATATATATATGTATATACAAATGTATATATGTGTATATATACATATAGTGCGTCTTCTTGGCATTCCCGTAAAACTCAGGTACAGGACCGGAAACCGGTGCGTCATTGCACACATCACCCTGAACCCTAGACTAGAACCCGAATCAAACCCAAAATCAACAACCGTAAGCCCTAAACCTAAAAAAAGGGAAATTTGTGGGAAAACCTTGAAACCAAAACACATCAACCGTAAAACCCTGATCCTAAAACCCGAAAACCTTAGAAATCTGAAAGTGATGTTATGCGACGTGGGGTAACATTAGGTCACATATAATCTATAGACCTTTGTATTTGGGCAACCTTTGCAAAACGAGTCCGTCATTCAAATATGATGTTAGTAAAGGGAAAAATCCCAGTGATGGTTTGTTCCAGGTTTGATATGTACATCATTGTCCCAGACTTACATCATGCATGGATCTGCACGTATGTATCTATGTATACATCAATATATACACTTGGATTTACTTTCCAGTTACTATCCACTTAGTAACTAATGTATAACGCATACAATCATACTGTTCCCATACGCGGTTTTTCACGTCGAGTGACCACACGAATCTGAGGCCGCTCGCTGTTGATGTGCTGCGTGCCTTGGCGATGGAGGTTTGTTGGGGTTACCTTTTGGTAATATAGCATTACTGGTAATCAACAATTGTTTAGTGGTATATTCTGGTAAATTCATGGTAATGATTTGTTACCTTCAATAGTGAATCAACTGATTATTACTACATGGTAATTATTTTGTTGATGACTATTAGTATACCCATGAATGTACCCATTCATGGATAATCAAACATAGTTTATTACATATACCAATGGCATCCCATGGCTATTTAATGATTAATGCAATATCCCCACTAATCACCATCTGGTTATTTAACGTGGCGAACTGAACAATCTTGAGCCCTGTTGGTTTTGAGATGGGATTGCAGTGACATGTTTCATTGGGGAAATTGTGTAAGAATGATTGCCCAGGGGTTTTGGCCATGGCTCAAATGGAGATGTCAAAATTGTGGGGCGCCCAGCTCCACCAACACGGGGTATATCTATACGAAGATTGGCAGCTAGGTAGAAACTGTAGGTTTAGGATACCTAACTTTTCTCACATTCTTGGACATCCTGAAATGTAACCACTGACAAGTAGGAAGGATCCCCCAAAATGGCCATACTGAACTGGGAAGTCGTCCGTTACAGTATTTGCTGTTTAGTCAGCTCTGGCCTGAGGGGAAGGATGTTCCAGTATTTCACGGCCTTATGAACCAGAGACATTCGGGCATTTGCAGCAGGAAAGCATTTTGGGTGTAGCACAGTAACCCCAAATTTTGGTGACTTCTTCCCCTTTGTTGGCATTTTTGAGACCATTTTTGTTGGTTGATTCCCGTTTTCAGAATTTTTTGGTAGCATGGCAGTCGCCCAGGAGACCCCTGAACCTGTGGAAGAAGAACTGAGATTGATCCAGAGCATCTTCGGCTGAACGGATTGCTCTAATGGACTAGGCGATTTGCTTCAAGTTTGCATTCTCTTGCGAAGGAAACCCACATTGCACAGTTTGAGACTTTTTTTTTGTTCCTTTAGTACCCCTTTGACGGTTATATATTGGTTCTGCCTTGTTTGAGGCCAGGTTGGGTTTCTGCATGTTTGAAGCCGACTTGCCCCAACAGACATTCCTCTTGGGTCCACAGATCAGGTGCTGCGCAACCAGAAGTTGGAATCCCATGGCATCCCTAGTCATTTGACCCATCATTATCCCATCATTCTTAGCCCTTGGGCCTAGCATGAAACTATCCCGTTCGCGCCTGCCCAGCCAAAGCCAAAAGAACGGTGAAATATGCCAACCACAACAAAGTCTTCATGGGTCATTTGGCCCTGGTTTCTTGGTGAAGGGCGGGGATGGGGTACTTTTTTTTGGCCCCCGAAGTGATGGCTGAGAATTTGAAGGCATGGATCGTTTGCTGCTTAAGATAGATGTAGGGTACATAAGAGGTATGGAAAGGTGATGCGCACCCTCGGTGCACCGCTCTTGTCACAGTTTCAGGATTTGTTTCACCAGATTGCCTTCGCGATTGCCACTTGCCACGATTTTTGAAAGATAGCCATCTCAATTTCCTCTAAGAGCTGTAGCTATTGTAACATATTGTAACTATATAGTACATCCTCAAATTGTCCGTGACCAACCCTCGACCACCTCAGTATTGCTTTCAACCCTGTGGTCAGTATAACTAGATATATATTTTTAAGGAATCTAGATCTGTGAGTTCCCATCGAGAATATGGCAAAGATTTGGGTAACGGTAAGTGTCTAACAAATCACCCCAAATCATGATCAAACGATGCCCCATCCCCTGACCTCCGCCCCGTGCTTGCCCTGATCTTGGATGGCAAGCAGGAGATAGAAATCACAAGTGATTCATTTTACTACGCTTCACCGAAACGCACTTACAACTGGACGCTAAAATACGGTCAGCAAAAAAATCTGTATCCACGTACATATATATGTCTCTATATATATATAGAATAACAGATACATAGCAGCAGCAGCAGCAACAACAACAACAACAACAACAAGAAGAACAAGAACAAAAACAACAAGACTAATAACTACAAAGATAGTATATAACAATAACGATATCAACAACATTCATACAATAAGACTTTTTTCCCCCCGAACACCCCAAAAATCATACCATGTGAGTCCGGAAATTCCAGCCGACAGGCTTTGAGTACCGCCACGCTGATGGTGATCTTTGGAATGCCTTTGTTTTCCTCTCACCTCCGTCAGCTGGTCTTCGGCCTTTTGGCAAAAAACGGGTGCCATAACGACCCGGACCTGTGCGAGTTCGACCTGGGGGATACGAACAAAATCGAAGGGATGGCCAATTTATATCACCTTATGGGGGGTTAAAAGGATGACAATGGATGACACTATGGGATGGGGAGGTTTTTGGGAGGCAAAAGATGCCATCCACTGAGCAAAAAACTACCCAATTTGTGCTGAGTAAGATTAAGCCGCATCAGACTTGTGGTCACTTCAGTTTCCTGCATTTAGGTGTTTTTTTCACCCTCTCATATTGAAACGATTACACTTATATATGTTTTCAACACTCCAAAATGGATCAAAATGGATGGTTCAAGGTTCCAAGAATGACAAGAAACTGGGGGTGACATGAAGGCACCTCAACGACTCAACCCAGGGCTACTCAAGATGAGCCATCTCTTCCAGAGGATCCAAGTGATAAGCCCTCAGCACCCATGACCCATAGTGCACTGGATTTGATTGATGATGTTTCCAGAATAATGAGGGTGAAGATTCTCCAAGCATCAGATCGATGCAACATGATATTATATACAGAATATAGTTGGCATTTGTTTGTAGCCATTTCAGGGCCATTTGCCCCTCCATTTTGTAACACACAGAAGGTTTCAGAGGACCTGTTGCTTGGTTGAAAGCCACCAAGCATATGAAGGACAAGGGTTGGTGAATGGAGCGGTTGGGAGCGGGTTGTGAATCTCCACAAAATTGGGCCCTGCCCCCGTTTTGGTGGGTTTCTATTTAGAACCCATTTAGAAACCCGTCCAGCAACAGATATATATATATATATATTAGATATATCCACCATAAATCCATTCGCATAGTCATCTCAAGAAAGTTACCTGGAGTCTTGTTGATCGTCCAATTTTATTCCATGGGCAGGTAAACACAACATTTTCTTACTGCTGCTTAGCAGGGAATGAGGGAATGATCCATAATCACTAGTAATGATCATCCCATTCCCCCATTCCCATCCATTCGCGCCCTGCTAAGCACCAGTCAGTTTTGATGTGTGAAACGGTCCCAACTGTCCATTCCGGTGGATCTCAGGTTCCCATCTGTGTGCAGACACATATCGTGGCTTCTACCTGACGAATGGCCATCCGAACGATGCTGAAAAGTGGGAGAAGGTGGACCAAATCGGGCGACCAAACCACTGGGGTTACTGAGGGGTGTCATGTTCTCTACTATTGTGGGATGTATAATACTATGTATATATGATTATATATGTATATATGTATATACACATTCTACTGTGTGTTATATGTAAAACATATAATATTGTCGTGTATGTTTTCTTATAAACACATCATTATGCAAAATACAATGTATTTTACGCATATTCACATATATGTCATATATATTATATATACATACACACACACAACTCGAATCGGCGGAGAAAACTGCGAACCTCTAAGATGATTTTAGGGATCACCACAGTACGTGCGGCTGAGAAATGGCCTTATGGTTTTATGCCTGCAACTGACAGAAATATCATTATTTTTCCCAGGTTCTACTAGTAGCAATGGATTGAGATTTAGTGGTCGTTCTACCTTTAAAAAAAGCAAGCGAAGAGGGGAAAACCGAAACCCTTGGAAGATGATTTTCTTGTTGAACATGGAATGATCTTTTGATTCCACTGATGATTGAGCTTTGCGAAATTGCAAGAACCAATGTAGGAATACTTCAGGAAAACTAGCCCATGTGGATATCATCTTGTAAGTAGATGATGGAACTCTTTCATATATCAAAGGAGGTCCCAAGGATTGCTCGATGATTATTCGCCGGTGTCATCAAAGTATCTGGACATCCCTGAACTAAATGGGCGTTCCAGCTGGAGAAAATCATCGAACTATAGCTGGATAAAAACTTCCAGCAAGCCGTGGAGCCAATTACCAAGTGGGGTATGACCTTCACAAAAACTGACCCAAGTGGGATAAAATGTCAAAACGCCCCCAGGGCCATTTATAACCTCACTGCGGATGTTTTTGGCTCGCCATGAGCCAAAGCTCTGGGCCCACAGGTCGACATTTTCAATGGATATGTACTCTGAGGATCAAGCTACTTCACAAACTGAAATACCATACCGCTTAAATACGCGGTGTGGTACCATTCTGATCGATTCATTTTAGGGGCCAATGTTGGGGACATTCAATATTTAAATTTGATGATCCAAGTGTTTAATCAATTTAAACACATGGGTGAACTCCCCATCAAATTCCTATTGCTGAGTACTGTAAATCTATTGAATCCCAGCTCAACTATGGGCCCATCCCCGCGAGCCGCGGCTTGTCACTGCAGGTGAAAGCCTTCTCGGACCTGACGGCCGGGAACTCGGATGTTTTGTTTCTATCTTTTACGGGACCGCTGTGTGTATATATACTGTATATATATAATATATGATATAATATGTATTTGTATACGTATACGCCTACATATACGTATATACATATATACGTACATACGTATATGTATATGGTCACCAGTGCTCTATGTGTATATATGTTTCATGTGTATACACAAATGATTTCGCACATACATACATACATACATACCTACATACATGCATAGGTACATAGATGCATAGATGCATAGATGCATAGATGCATAGATGCATAGATGCATAGATGCATAGATACATAGATACATAGATACACAGATACACATATATATGTATATAGATACATAGATACATAGATACATAGATACATAGAGACAAAGAGACATAGAGACATAGAGACATAGAGACATAGATACATAGATACATACCATAACATAACATACCATAACATACCATAACATAACATACCATACCATGCCATACCATGCCATACCATACCATGCCATACCATGCCATACCATGCCATACCATACCATGCCATACCATGCCATACCATGCCATGCCATACCATGCCATACCATACCACACCATACCATACCACACCATACCATACCATACCATACCACACCATACCACACCATACCACACCATACCACACCATACCACACCATACCATACCATACCACACCATACCACACCATACCACACCATACCACACCATACCACACCATACCATACCATACATACCCATACATACGTACGTACGTACATACACACATACATACACACATACACACATACACACACACACACATATATATATATACACATACATATGTACACATACATGCAGATAGATATACCCACTCAACGTCATTCAACAATATGCAAACATCAAGTATACCACAGTCTCTGTTGAAGTGTGTCGGATCCCACATTACGCATGTCGAGTTGTCCCAGAAATCCTGAGATTTGGTCATCCGTACCATGCCATCCCATCCCATATATAGCTACGTAATCCTACGTACAGACCTAAATACACACATATACATTAGATCATTTTTACATTACATCATTACATTACATGATATTACAAGGTATTATATTATATCATATTATATATAATTATATATAATTATATATAATTATACACATATATATATACATATATATATTATTAAATTACATTATTTTACTATTTTGTTTTTCATTACATTACATTACATTGTAGCATGACATTGCATTGCATTACATACATATACATTCATACACCTACATCCACGAACATGAAGATAAATGTGTCCTTGAGAATTTCCTGTGTTTTGAGCTAATTTTTGTGGAAGTGAACGCAATCGCACCACTCCTGGCATTTTCCCTGTGCCTTTTGAAATCCAGAGTCTGAGCGTATTTTCCCAGGACACGAGTGTCAATACTTGGGACAAGAAACGTAAAGAAACGTAAATACTTGGGACGTGTCTGTCATTTGAGGGATCCTCTTTGCGTCAAGAACGTTGATGCCGAATTTTCTTCGAGGCGGAACAAGTCGAGGACCTCGTTGATTGTGGTTTCATTCCAGGAACCTACAAAGGCTACTGGCCCAACGTGTGCCTTGGCGCCAGAGAATTTGCCAGGAGAACTTCTGGCGCGTTTCTGGATGGGTCCCAGTGATATGCTGATTTATTTCGAGGGGAACATCGACTTTCGAAGCGATGCAGATTTGGGGTATCCGATTTTCAGACAAACCAAACAAATGATGTCAACCCTGGATTAATAAACTACTGTAATATGACTGCTAATTTCGGGGGGTGCCCCTAAAACAATGATGAATTATTATTGCAAAACACTTGGAGATTTATTATGATTTATTACTGTAATCCTGGGTTAATCATGTGCCCTTCTCCAAAGAATGGGATGATTAGGCTCAAAATTGAAGGATCCTCTTCATGATATTTTTCAGGGCAGGTTTCAACATGTTCAAACCATCAACCCAACTAACATCAACCCCGGATTGATAACGGCTCTTTGATTCATTACACGAAGTGAATCAAGTCGCACCGACTCCCCTTCAATGTAATGATTAGGGGGTCTGACTTTACAGGGAAGTCGCTCCAAGGTGGGTAGAAGCACTCACAGGAAATCATCGGCATTCCATGGGCGCAACATGTTTGTTTGAACATGGTGGAGTGCGGAGTTCAATGCTGGGAATTGTGTCCGGTGCGATGTTGGTGTGACTTCATCTGTTTCCTGTAGGGAGCCATCCCGAAAAAGTGATACTGTATATAATTTTCTACAAAAATGGCACCCCCAGTGAACAACCAAGGGGTAAATGAACAGGTGGGGTTCGACATTATCACCATATTTTCTTGGTTCAATATTTATCATATCTCAATTCCTGGGCGTTAAATTTTATAGTCGGAATTATTGCAATTTGCTCAGATACATAGGTATTATATAGTGAAATTATTAATGGGTACGGGTCAAAATTGTTGATTCCCCAAATGGATATTTTAATGCCCAAAATGAACAATGTTGCAGGTTCATTGGCACCTCCATGACTTAACCCATCGATGTTGAATTTCTCTGGCCTCAGGTGCCAGTTTTGCTTCTTCAGCTTGCTGACCAACACTGGAAAGACGGTCATGACCTTAGCGGACAGGTTGGGGCGTCCAAATTTTCATAGGATACAGAAGAAAGGGAAAGAAGCCGTGGGTGCTTCTCAGGGTTCGGCGGTTTAAGAATCGGCCAGAATCTACCAAAGTGAATCACCGTACTAGATTCTAGATCCTATCTAAAGTATTGGCATTTTATCATATTTTATCTGGGGAAGATATATTTGCCCCGCTTGAAGCTGGCCGCAGGAAATGAATCGATAAAGAAGCCATCCTCGGTTTGCCTCGACCTGTTCATAGTCTTGTGAGCACCACAAACGCCAGCCTTGCCTCAGTAATAGTGTGAGATAGCTTGGGCAGATTGGATGGATCTACCACCAATTTTTTGGTACAGTGACATGCCTCATAGGACTGCACCACTATAAGATAGGTCCCAATCAAAACCCCCATCGTTTCAGCCTTTTGAGCAGGTGATACTCTCTGAATTATGTATGTGTCAAAATCTGATTCACATTTACCCAAAGAAACCGATTTGAACTGGTTCACTAGATGGTTTCTCATCCCATTCTGGGGTCCCTACGGCAGACATTCTGATCCTTCTGATCCATCATCCCCCCAGCGCATTGCGGGACGTCAGGTGCAAACAACCCTACAGGGCTTGATTGGCACCTTCATCGCTACTGTGAACGTTTGGGTGCTCTATGAGCCACTGGGAATTGCACGGGATACGGAGGGGAATTTTGCCAGGTGTTGACCTTGTGAGCTGGGCTGCAGCCCTTTGGGAGCACAATTTGGATCTTCGCAGTTGGTAATTAGTAGGCCATCAGGGTGAAATCCACTTGCCCCATGGGAAATAAGTTCCCAACTATGGTTTCTGTCCACGGACAGTTATCCAAGAGCATAATTGTCCAGGTTCATCCCCGAGTTGTATAGGCTACACCCATTGCGACTGTCAATCCACTTTGGGTTTGAGGGTTCCCAAGTTCTCAGTTTCAACTGTGCAAGCCATAAATTTGAATTGCTTGTTTCAGGGGTTTCAGTGGCAATCATCAGATAGCCCTAAGGAAGAGAACACTTTCGTTGGCCAGCACACAGGGAAACCCCCACCTGATGCTGGACCCATGAGTCATGCCCCGAAGAGGCACTGGTTCAAGGGAACAAACTCTGCCAAGAACGACCCATCTGGTACTATTCTCAATGATGATATGGATTTGTCTGTAAATATGGTATTCCGAAATCCACTGATTAATCATTGTCCCTATCAAAACATGACTATTTTGGGGGTATATGGTATATCATGGTATATCCCATCTTCAGACACACTCATATATCCGGAAGCCTATTAATGTTCCTTATTTTGAAGGTCTTGACCCATGGGGAGTTGATCCCAGGATCTTTCCCAGTGGCTGCTTGATGGTTTGTCCAGATGGCATGGACAAGTGCGATGCTTCCGAGATGGCGCGGGCCAGGGAGTTGGAAATGTTGGGAATCCAGCCGGAAGGCTTCCAGTGGGGTTCTCAACCAGCAAACAAAGTGGATTTAACCAGCCAAGAATGCCAAGACTTATAGAATTTGCAAAGATAGGGCCACACTACACGTTGGATGGAATATTCCAAAAAAGTCTTACAGGCTCACCTCGACCCTCAAAAAACTCATAGGAAACTCATAGAAATTACAAAGATACCCACGTTGGAGTATACTCAAACAGTCTGTGTAAATTGATGGTCTTGTAGCGGATCCCAGTCCAGCAGTCCAGGTCTACAAGGATCCCAACTACATCCCCGCCATTGCATGGATTGAAGCGCCTTTGTTTGCTTTGCTACTTGGACTCGTTTGGGAAGCCCCGCCCGTCTTTTGGGGACGGTACGGTACGGTTGGTGACCGCACATTTGTCAATGCAGGAATGGCTCGGGAATGGCTGGTTTTGGGTTGATCTTGAGCTGCATGGTTGGAGGGAAAAAGCCAGACATATCTCGCTCCACTTTGTTGAGGATGTCTCAGGTAAGCCAAGGATGATCCAGCTGAAGGCTGAACCATGGATTCTGATGGGTAATGTATGTGGGGCTCAGTTGATTCACGGTTCATGATGTTATGAGGTTACCATATTTTGAGGGACGAGCATCCATAAATCCCAGCTATTTTGGTCTTGAGGTTCTGGATCCTGAGCAAAGCACCTGTGAACATGGTGATGTTCCTGGTCTCCTATCACGTCTCTCAGAAATAAATGGAGCGGCGTAGGGCTCATGGGGGGCACACCAGTTGGAGGAAGATCAGAGTTTTCACTTGCACCGCTTAGATTGCAAGGTGCAAAGAAATTTGAGCTTGGCTAAAAATGGGAATATCCCTTGAGATTGGCATTTTCATGAGGGGAATGATGACAAACCATGTCGTAGCAGCGTTAATGTCCTCAACAAGCGTGGCTTTCTCCAAGTCAGATGAGACTGAAAAATTGGGGAAACGGTGGATGCGTAGCTTAATTCTTTAATTTGCTAAAGACAGGGATACATGTACTAACCAGCCAAACATTTCATATTCCCATGACGATCGCTTTGAACTGATGGGTTCGTAGATGGGCACAGGATTGCCAGGGCTTAATTTGTTGGGACATATCCATGCTGCATGAATTTACAAGAACTTGGATTCCAACACTCGTAAGTACTGGTGGTTAAAAAAGGTGCTTACAAGTTGCTTGATGCTGTGGTCACCCTTGCAATTGGGTTACACACAGGCCAGGAATATCGGATAGCGGTCTCAAATAATTAGTACGCACCCTTAGCTGCGCCTTACAAGCTACAAGTGGGGTGGTTGTCACAGCTGTTCGCATACCTGTTGGTGCTGGAGTTGGTTGCCCAGCAACAATGGCTATGGAAGCTACCATAACCTACCTATTTCTAGATGTTTTACATTGCCACATATGTTTCCGTTGGGAGCGTCCCATTTCCGTGTCCCATTTTTTTGGTGCCACAGTCCTCATGGCATCACATTAAAAATAAATTTCCCCATGACTAGGAAGCCCCATGACTATCAACTGTCACTTATTCAGTTAATCCCTTGCCAGCCATGGGGATGTCCCCTGGGATGCCCGGCAGGTTTTCTTCATGTCCAACTTTTTGAATCCCTCATTCACTGGGCTGAGACTCGGACACAGCGGACTCAGAACGGTTCTGGAACAAATGATGCGGACTAGACTTTAGATGTGTTTTTTGTCTCCCAATGGCTAATATGTCCTGTGTTTTCTTCAGGAAATACCGCAATTCATTTGCTCACACCAACAGTGGAGTTCCTATTTTGGAATTATGACGATTCGAACACACTAAAGATCAAGTGGTTCAGCAGCCAGAAATACTGGTGAATCAAGAATGAGTGGGGGATTGCAGCAAATGAAATAGGGATTTCGGCCGCAGAGGTTACTTGGCATGGAACCAAACAAAAAGTAGGGATTCAATCAGCGATACTATGTAGGGATTGAACCTGAAATGAACACGGGGATTTTTTCAGAGGCAATGAAAACTAAGTAAACTAACAAACACTGGGGGCTTCAGCTGGTTTTTTTTTCGCCTTTTTTTTTCTATGTTTTTTTGCGATGGGACTTTTTATCGAGATTCCAGCGGACAGCGTCAGGGGTGGCACCATCCCTATGGGCTTCCTGGATCTCTACTGGGATTCCCAGTGTCGTGGTCGAATGGACGCGGGGCACCTGGGGCACCATGGGGCACCTGGGGGACGATGATGTGTTGCTGGTAACTGGTAATACCGTGACACGGGGAGCTTGGCCATTTTGAAGGTCATTTAGAGTCTTTTTCGTATCATGTTTTTTGTCTCCTAAGTGGATACTTCAAGAACTTTTATTATATCCACATTAGCCATGGGCCATATCCAATGGCACAATGGGGTACCCAATTTTTCAAGATGTTTGATACGAAAGCCATGGTCTAGTTTGATTTAGGGAACTTCGCCATTACTGCAGGCACATGTTACTAAAGCCGATTTTCCAAACGGCTTTCAGGTTGAGGTAGTCCCCTACAGCAAGAGACTCTTGCAGCTTTGCCTCACCCACCGTTTCTGCAAATCCCTTGTTGGATTTTTCCAGACTTTCGACATCTTTGACCAAACATGATTGAAAGTCACTTTGCCTTCAACTGAAGATTTTTGATAAAAGATGATAAAAGAGTCAGCGGCTGCTAACTGTGGTTCTGCATACAGCAAGTGAAGTGAACGATCATGAATTATACTTATATTTTGGTGAAATCCCTAGCTTTCAGAACCCCAGTTAAAGAATGATGATTTTCGGCAACCCCCAAAATTTGATGGTGTTTATCATCGCTTCCCCTAGTAAAATATGTAAAACTTGCAATTTACACTGTTACAATGGCCATCATTAGGGGTAAGGACGAACCCAGTTTCCCACAGCAAGCAAGGACGACCATCATCAATCTCACGAGTCTGCTGGGTGGTTTCTTAGCCATCCTCGCGACACTGATCCCGAAGCCTCTGCTAAACACCAAGCCCTTTGGCCGAGAATGGCGTGGCGCAGGTGGCTGACCTTCAAGAACCAAAAATGCCGGAGATTTTTTTAATAGGTTTAAGCAGTTGATACAGTAGATACTTCTAATGAACTGATGGTTGATCCATGGTTGATTTACGATTCTCATTGATTTTCAACAACGATCTCCGCCCGGCGGCTGAGGGCGTTGCAAGAGAACGCCATCATTGCTGTGCAGGGTATGACGAATGCCTGGGACGATGCTCGCCAAACGACGGCAAACGACGCCGCGTGAATGATGGGAATCAGCGGTTCTCCATGGATAAGTTTAAGTTTAATGGGACTTAACCACCAACAATAGGGATTTAGTGGATTCAATTGACTTAATGATCAATGGATAGTTTAGTACAACTTCATCTTTTGCGACATTCTTATGGGGATGCGACGAATAGTAACATGTAGTAACCGGCTGAAAACATGGAAACTGCGAGGTATCCAAATTTGGACATGTCAGGAGAAAAATGCGGGTACTCCTGGATGTTCAACCCTCAGAAAGACAGGCATGTTACCAATGTTTGACTAATCTATACTAATCTCTTTTTGTCAAGAGTATTTGCCAAGGTCATTGGGTAAAGCCAGACTTCCACACGTGTTTTTTTTTCTATTTTTTTCTTGTATTGCAGTATGAACATGATCCAAGCAATCAGCAGGCGACCCTAGCAATGAACCATTTGGATGTGGGCCGCAATTTTCTTTCGACCCAAGGACATACAGTCTGCCGAATTCTTCCGGGTTCTGTAGCACGACAGTATTCCATGAATCACTTGGGGATCTGAGAAATGTGCGGACACATTCTTAAACGCGACATCAACGTGACGTTTTTCAGGAGGTTTTTTTTCATCCCCAGAAAAAAAAAAAAACCGACATTTCGTCCCCGCGGGTCCGAGGATTCCATCAACTACTTCTGCGGCGAGAGCCAAAGCGCCATGAGGCGCGCGGATCAGAGCGGCGTAGCGACTGGATGGGTCCAGCCAAAGGGGGAGAGATGGTGAAGCTTGATAGGAACATATAAGAACTTCGATCCGGTGATTTTTATGATATTTCATGATATATCCAATCGGCCAAAATGCAGGGTCTCTAAATGTATCTACGATGGGTCATGAAATGAGATCTTAAATCCAAGTGAGTATCCCTCATAGAAAGAATGATTGGGTAGGGGTTAATGCTGGTATTTTCTAATATTTTCTATATAAAAACCCGTTTTTGACAATAGACTGGACGCAGTTTTTGAATCTGATGATTTTTTGAAGAACTGGGAGGTCACAGGATCTCGGATCTCTGGGTGCCTGACCGGCAGGCACTCCATTGGCTCAAAGATGGACGCCATCAAAGGAGCCTTCGATCGTACCGAGGAGACGTCATGAGCTGATCATGCTGATCCACTGGAAAATCCACTGGTAACATATTTTCGATCCCCCAGAAAAGTATAGAAAAGTAAGAAGCCATGAAAGGGGTGATCCACTGGTGAATTACTGTTCTATCTTTTGGGGGATTGCATATCGGATTACTGTATATATAGGGTACTCGTATATTTTTGGCGATTTTGATGGGACAATTGACTAATTCATGCTACTGACACTTGAAAATTCATGGTATCTAGTAATCTAGTAGGACCTAGGATTAGCAATTTTTTGGAGACGCCTGATGCACAGGAGTTAAATGAACTTTTCCACACATATTTGCTCTGTTTGGCTGGCACATGTGCCAACATTTTAAGCATGTTTTTCGTAGAAATGGCGACAAATCTACCAGTCACATTGGTTTGTGATCGTGCCTCTTCTTGTTTGCCGCGGTCTCCGGAAAAATCAGGCAGTTCTCCGCAGCAAAGCCTTCCCAAACTTGAGGGCTGAAAGCCTTGTGTAATCGAGTGGCAAAAAGGGAAAACACTTGATAGGAAACCATGTCTTTTTCTGACATGAAATTGAGCGGTTTCCTGCAACATTTCCCTTCATCCACTTGGGAGACACTGGAAATGACGAATTCCGCTTCCAAACTTGGCCTCCCATGCACCGACTTCTCCAGATCGGGGGTCAATCATGGACCCATGTGGTGCGTATGGGCCCCAACTACTTCCAAACTGGGTCCCATGACCCCAAGAGACTCCAATCGGCAAAGTCACACTTCTGGGTGGAGTTTTAATTACTCCCCATCAAATTATGTGGCTGCAATCAGTGTATCCTAAAATGATTTTTGGCTTAAACTGATAAGAAACGTTTGGAGTGCTTTGTAAAGCATAAGCTTCAAGATGTTCTTTCTCTGCGGATCTCAAAAAGGAGGAAATGTCATATTATGTGCAAAACATATCAACAATCAACATTTTGCATATGTTTGCCGGGGATCTGAGATTTGCCATGATGTCTTCGTTGAATACATGTCCCTTTCTCGCTACAAGTGGGTCCCGCGCCAGGACAGCATCAATGGAGCGTGGTTTGAACACTTCGACGTGGCCCACTGGGGAGTCTCAGCAGCGCCCCAGGAATGACCCAGGAATGACCCATGATCCACCATAGGGTTGCCAACAAAAACCATGTTTTTTGCCATGGTCGAAACATGGGTCAATTTCCGAGAAGTTCGGGGATGGTCATCAAAGTCATTCCTACGGGTTTATATATATATATAAATAAATAGATAAATGAATAGATAAATGAATAAATGAACAACAAATAAATAAATAAACTATATATTTAGCCGCGGTAAAGATTGCACAATAGCGGTTGGCGGACCATCCTCTATAATATAACATGTTTTTCCCATGGGGCATATGTATACCATGGGTTTCCAGTTTCCCGATTAAACAGTGATGATTTAGTACAAGTTCATCTTTGGCGAAACAGCTGAGATTGGCCACAATCAATGGTGGTATGAAGTGATGGGATGGCCCAAGATCTGGGAATGTGTTTGGATGATTTTGCATCAAATCACACTGAAATGGGCAGATCCATCCTGGATAAACCAAAAACATGCAGTTCGGAATGGGTGCTTTGAGCCTCGCCATCTCTTCATTCAAGTTTTATTGTTTAGCGGGAATGGCTGGGAACCTTTTCCGAGAATTGGGAACATTCCTCAGTTCTAAGGCCTCCTTTCTTCTGGCCTCGCCGCAGGTGGCATAATCATCTATAAATGAGGCTTTCTGAAGTCATGGGGGATCCCCAAGTCACCATGGTTGTTTTAATACAAAAGTGGTCCAATGACTGGATGATTCCGAGCTTCCCCCTTTTTGGGAAACCTCCACATGTAATTCGCCCATGTCTCTACACGTGGCTCAGATTTCCGCTGACAGTCACAGAAGGCACAGACTCCATTGAAGGAGTACTGACCAATATATCAAAGTCAAAGTGATGATGATGATGATGATGATTATGATGATTATTAATTATTATTAATTATTATTTTTATTGTCAAAAGGGGTGATGATTTAGGGGGACCTTAGATAATCTTAAATACATTTTTTGGTACCCCCTTCCCTTTTTCAAATGTATATGTGGTCGCTGAACGGCCCCCCCAGGTGTCGTTTGTTGGGGAGGGTCTAAAAAATACCTAGAACATTCAAGCTTACAGCTTTAAGCCCCCTCCTCAAAAACACCTTGAACCATGTATCTTACATTTGGATCTGGTCCTCCCCCTCAAAGGGTAGTGATATTATCATTATTCATCATTATTCATCATGATCATCCTCATCCTCCTCCTGCTCCTCCTCCTCTTCCTCCTCCTCCTCTTCCTCCTCCTCATCATCAGCATCATCATAATGATAATCATCATCATACTACTAATAGTAATAATCATCACAATCACCAGTTCTACCTATTATTGAAATTTAAAGATTGCTATAGGTTACTATTACCATTATGCCACTATACTATTATCATCTATTACCATCTATTACCATCCATTGCCGTCATTTATAGCTTACTATTACCATCATACCACTATTGTGATTATTACCATCATCTATTAACAGTGTGATTATCATTATACTATTATCATCTATTACCATCATATATCATAATACTATTATCATAACAGTTGCAATTGTTATTATTATTAGCATCTATTATTATCATTATCATCTATTACCATCTATTATCATCTATTACCATTGCAATTGTGATATCTGAGTATTTTACCATCGTCTGAGGAGTGGCTCGACAGCTCTTCCGCCTCTTTGTGGAGGCGCCTTTTGCGCCTTTTGTGGGACGACTGAACGGACACCGCGAATGTTCGTAGGATGCAATGGGACTTAATGTGATTTAGTAGGATTTAATGGGAATATCATGGGAATATCCTGGGAATATCATTGGAATATCATGGGAATATCATGAGAGATAATGGGATTTACCCTCTGGTAAACCAACAGTTTGCGAACTGGAAAATCAAGATTTTATAGCTAGGTTACTTTGCAAACCCAGCACTTATATAATGAGTTCCGTTCCAGAAATCAGGGATCTGTTTTTTTTTTGCTTCTTCGGCTCATCAAGAAAATTCTTCGGCTACATTAATATAACTCGTATTATAGAGTGTATATATATATAATATTATATATATATGTAGATCAACAAGATCCGCAAGGTCAACAAACCATCTGCGATTTCGAATGATCATCCCATTCTTGGGATGATCCCAAGAAAGGCTGTCGGTCGACCGTCGACTCAGGAGGGGCGCAATATGAACCAAGTGCTCCAAATCTCCAAGACGGCAATGGTGCTGCGGAAGGGAACTGGGATCATCATGAGGGTCCATGGTGATCTTTTGTGGGGGTTGGTTGGGGGTCTTCGTGATTTTGTAGGGCTAAGACTATGTTGGAATAGACAGTATATGAATACGTTATAAATTATAATGATTTACAATGAAAAAAATCCTAATTGTTCCAAATCACAGGAAAATGTATCAACTCCTTTTGCAGCCTCAAAGTCAGTGACGGCCTCAGGCCTCACAATTTGTTGGGTGATCTTCCTCATTTAACATGATGATGTCGCCCCCCAGAAAGATCGAAGACTCAAATACGATTTGCTTATATCAAAGTCTTGGGGGTTACAATTTTACATACTATAACATACTATAACATACTATAACCATCATTTTACACCATTTTACATCATTAAAAACCCCTGGTTTCCAGGTCCTCAGATCCTCCAGTCGTCCCAGTCGTCGCTTCCAGGTGCGTGAGGACTTCCAAGGCCAACACGTGACATTTGCTCGCGGCATTCGAGATGTGGCTGGGCACCGGGGGCACCGGGGGCACGGCACGGCACGAAAACCCCAGAAATGAAAGTTGTCTTTGCTGAAAGTAAGCTCGGGGAATCCCGGAAATGAATGGAGATTTTGATATATTACATTATATTAAATTATGTTATATTGCATTATATTGTATTATATTATGTTTTATAGTACATTATGTTATATCATATTCTATTATATATTTCTATGTTCTATTATATATTATTATATTATATTATAATATGTATATATATATATTATATATACACATATATATATATATATTATACACATATATATATATATATCATACACACATATATATATATCATACATATACATATATATATATATACACATACATAGATACCCCAGGCCGGGGGTGCCGCCCAGAGGTTTATCATGTCACCGACTCTTTAGGGTTTGTTTAGGGCCTGGTTTGCTTCGGGTTTGTTTAGGGTTTATCTAGGGTTTCATTTAGGGGTTTTTAGGGTTTCTACCACGGTTTTAATGAGCTTTTACTTTCAAGGCTTACTTAGGGTTTCATGTCAGATTTAAGTTTTAGGGTGTAGGGTTTTAGAAACAAATCTCGTCAGCCATTCGGCCATTCGGCCGACATCCCAAAATGCAAAAAACATTGGCCTTGCGCAGTCAAAACGCACTTCCCCGGGCAGCACCCCCGTCCTGATATATATATATATAGACATACACATACACACACATACACAAGTTTTTGATACTTTTTGAACATTATCCAGGTAACAATGGAAACTTTTTGGAACATACCCTCTGGTAAATAAACATAGACCCTGAAAATCACTAACTTTTAATGGAAACTAGTCTTCCAACCCCTATCTGCCAGGGTCTATGTTTATTTACCAGAGGGTAATCCAAGTATTAGTTTTCCAATGACGATGCAAGATGTTGGGACTCTGTTTTCGGACGGTTTTTAGTGTCACCTCGGCTCCCGTTTTCGCCATGTTCTCTCCTTGGAGCCTCACATGAAGCAACATAAATGGATAGAAATGGGAGATCAACCAACCAAGAGCCACAGAAGTTGGGATCTTAGGAAACGCAATGTTGGGTTTAAGCGACAGGCATGATATGTATATATATATAATATCATATAGTATCTATATAAACCAACAAAGATTGGGACGTGTGCAAATTCAAATGGGAGATTCAGCAACGCTCGTGTCCCCGGTCAACATCTAATGCCATGAAACCATTCAACCAATGATACACAGAGGATCCCAGAGGTTATCGGTCAGAAATGAGTGGTCTGAGTTGATGAGTTTCAGCCCAAACTCGGATTTGAAAAAATCAATTTTCCTGCTAACATTGCATTTTTTTTGGTATACTTGTGCCCATTTTCCAGGCAAAACCATGCCACAAATACCAATGGAACATGACACACACGCACACACACACACTTGACATATCCCATATATTCTTGACATCCCTAAAACTCCCCATTTTTGCTCCTGAATCCTGTGATGGAGATGCTGGTGAACATCTCCTTGGTGTTCCTATTGTTGCTGTCCCGTCCAATTTTCCATTGCCGCAGGATGGTTCATGTCCTCATAATGTTCATGTTTCCTATTTTCACATGTTGTTTGGTTGAGAAAAAGGGTTTTCTGTTGCTAAAACTACCATTTTAGTTGTTCATATCACTTACATGTCTTGTTTTTGGAATGCCAAGCCAACCTCTTTCTATTTATATTCAAATTCTTGTTGGCTGAGACCCTGGTGATTTGTCTACCAATTGTTGTTGGGTCGTATCCCAAAATTTTGTTGATTAAAATTTGCTTAAATCCCCATAGTTTGTTCAAACATCGCCGATTTTTTGGGTTGGCCAATCACTTGGATGATGACTGAGGGTTCCCCATTCCAGGAACCCCCCAAACAACATTTTCGGATATTTCTTGGTGTCAAAAATCCACATTTCTGTTGGTGAAATCTCAATTTCAGTTTTTCAAGTCAACATTTTGGTTGGTCGAACACCCTTATATATATATATTTATACACCATCACTTACTCAACCATCCCTCTATATTTCAATATATATATAGTCTATGAATAAGTAACACAACTCTCATTTTTGGCATGATGATCACTGGCAGAACCAAAAAATTTTTCGTACAATGGTTCACATCCTCATTATTCTCACATAGAAATTGTTCGCGTTTCCTATTTTCACATGTTGTTTGGTTGATCATATCCGGTGGACATCGCATCCCGCCCAGGACATGAAGCGTTGCAACGATGCCACCACGACGCTCTTCACCCATTGCTGCAAGTGCTGCGTGGACGGTCAGCTGGACAAACAGGTGCGCGGGCCGCGGTGACGACGGAGATGGTGATGTAAATGTGATGATATATGTACATATATATATATATATGCACTATGTATATATACGTATACATATATATATATATGTATATATGTGTGCATATATACACAGATATGTGATATGATATATAATGATACAAGTAACATACTTATGTATAGACTTGTATGCAATGTGTCTTGTTTGCTTTCCCCTTGTTTCACATTGCCTAGACTAGTGTTTGATTTTTTTTGGAGGTGCCAAACGGGCACTTGTCCAGGGACGGTTTAACACGACTCCTGCAGATTTAACGTAGCATGAACAGCGTATTTCCTTCCTCGTGCCTTGGCAGCAGAAAAAATGCAATGTGTGTGTATATATATATATTATACATATTGTACATATTATACATATTACATATATATATATATATATGTGATTTTTGGGTGTGTTCCATGTCTGGAACCACCCTATAGGTCCCAATGAAATGGGGAGATCACGGGCGAATACGAGTATGAACCAAAAGAGGCTGGGAGAACTCACATTGACCAACAACGGCATGCGCTTTTAGGTTGTCCAGTTCTTGACCACGGCGGCATGAGCAAAGATAGGGATTTATCACTAATGTCAACTCGGATTGGTTGACCCTGGGTTTGTATCATTTGAGGGTTTAAGCGTTTAACGTTCCGAATTCATCAGCCAGGGTTTATTCATCTAGGGTTCTGGATGTGGAAACTCCCCAGTAGCCTACCTGACTCGTGCAGTCCAACTCCTTGGCCAGGAACGAGATGATTTGAAGAACTACTTGGTGCCTTGTCTCCCAGAGGAAACATCCAACGCGTTTTTCTCCTATTTGGATCTATTTTTGCTGCTTGCCCCACAGTCGTTTTTCCTTGTTTTGGCTACCAAGGAGGGTTTCCATGTAATTCCTTCAAATCAAACAGGTGAACACGCTGATGATTTTGGTGTAGATGCCTAGGGCCTAGGGGAAGCAAGACGTTTTTTGGTGGGCAGGTACAAGGGTCTTCAAATGGGGGCTGGGCACCCAATGTATATATAACATTACATAACCATTTTGATGGGGGGAATCTATGGTGAACCATGGGGTTTTGGGGGTATCCAAGCCTGAGACAGCGTGACATGATGTGATATGGCTAATCCCCTCTGGAATGAAAAAATCGCCGACAAAAGCCTGGTGTATGGGCATCCCTATTCATTTTGTGGTCCCATGTTACTGTAGGGGTACTGTATTTAATACTAGGGGGAAGGGATGAGTGTTCCCTTCTGGGGCTATCCCCAAGCTCAGGAAGAGGCGAAGCGCATGGAGAGGCAGTTGGCCAAGACTTTCAGGCTAGGGGAAGTGATCATTTCCATCAACCTGAGAAACATCGATTAAAACGATGAGGAACATCATGCTCTAAACCATGAAATGGAACTGCTTGGATGTGCATCCCAGTCAGCACTTGGTTTAATTCCGCTCATTATACAGCCCACATATATATATATGATATATATATGATATATATAATTATAGATATAGTTATATATATATTATATATAAATATAAATATAAATATAAATATAAATATGAATATAAATATGAATATAAATATAAATATAAATATAAATATATACACATAAAATTGGAACTATCTGTACGGGGTTTTAATGTGGTTATGATTCACACACCACTTGGGATTGATGCACCCTAGCGATCCCCCGTGTGGATTACATTTCTTGAGAGAACCGCACATGATTTTTCTGCCCCTTGGGTGAATCTCCTGCTGAAAACATGCGTTATTTCAAGTTATTTCAATGAAACATGTGAAATATCAGATTGTGGATCAAAGGACAGGAGTATTGGAGTCCATGCTTCAAATTTTCAGCTTCAGCAACTTGCGCATGATGGATTTCTGAAGAACCAACATGTCAAATGATTCGGGCTACTGGTACCTGGACTTGGACCCTCAAAGGACTCATGAAGCAGCGCATTCAAACTCGACTTTTGTTTTTCGTCCCTTTGCTTGTTGGGAAGCCGGCAGGCGGTTTCAAACAATGATTGACCCCCTGGTTCACTACCCATGTCAGACTGAGAATTGGGTGATGTGATGGAACCCCATTTATGCCTAAGTACTCTATAGGGCCAGTGTCCAAGCGAATTTTGGAATGATGAATCCCAATGGAAGGTGGCATCAGTGGCGTCCTGTTTTGGAGCCAAGCCTAGCGGGCCTAGCATTGTTCCTATCTTCTGTCGACAGGCAGACCATGGAAGGGCAGCCGTACGTTTCTGAGGACCCGAATCGGATCAACCGTATCATTACTTGGTAGAATTTTCCTTGGTTGGGTAGGTGATGGTAGGTTTCGGTAGGTTGATAGGTTGATAGGTTGATAGCTTGATAGGTCTTGGCATTTTGACACAGGAATATTTCCTCTCCAGCAAATCTCTCCAGCAAATCTAACAAGACATTGTGAAGGCAACCATCCTCACATGCCAGCTACTGTATATCCATCTATTCAATTTTCTCAGGGATGCCGGCACAATCCCATGATAAGTTAGTTTCGATGTACTTGCTGTAATTCGATGTAACTGCGACAATGCCTCATTACCCATCACAATAGTGGCAAACTTGGGCAATCCCTGACGATGATTCCATTCTGATTCTGACAGTCCGGGGTTGGAAAACCGCTTTCCAACTACGTTATGTAGAAGGCTTAGCGTTCGGCGGTGTCAAGGTCGCAACAGGCAGAAGGAGGTTTTCAGGGATGAACCGGATCAACTTGAGGGTTGATTCTTTATAAGAAATAATATATTCCTTATAGTAACCCCCAAAAAGATGGGAAAGTGCTTTGCCTGTTTTCAATAGGATTCTACTTTTCTACCTGGGGTTGTCAATCTATTACAGTGCTAAGTGAGTTGGTTTTGACAGACTCAGTGACATGGCCCGGATGGCCCTGGCTCCCATCGCTTCAGGTGTATAGCCTCAAGTTCAAAGGATCAAACACAATCAAATGATACTGATTTTCCTGTTCCGGTCTAAGACCCTAAAAAATTGGATCATTTTCGGGTACAGTGTCAGTGTATTTCCCCATTCTTGGACACAACTGGACGTACAGAGCCCCTTTGACGGCTAGGATTTGGCGAATGAGAACTGCTTCATCTACGGCTTTGCAGCGTACGTCAAGACCGTCGTGGACTTTGCGGAAAGCGCCCGGAAACATTTCAGTGGTACAACTGGGGGAGTTGACTGAGAAAAAGGTGAGTTGTATCAGTTGTATCCCATCATCACCGGCTTAAAATTGGACCAGTTAACTAACTGCATAGCCCATCTAGAAAATTGGAGAGCCAAACAGCATCAAATAGAGCCAGTTCAAAGGGTTTCTTCCTTTGAAGTTCCTGCTGCCTCTGTGTTTGTTGCGAACCCTTTGTTTGTCGGAATTTTGAATTGGGAAGTACTGAGTCCACTTCTATGGTTCCAAAGACAAAAGCAATTTGAACCCCGGGTGTGACATTTGATCCAAGTCGAAGTTGTTTGGTTGATCTTAAGCACAGTTTCCATAGAATTCCGGTCCCCCAGTCATGGGACTTATTGGAAGCTTGTGAGAAAGGGGTTCCATCATCCTGGCTTATTGGTTGAACGCGGCAGGAACTACAAAATCTTGACTCTCTCTGGAATTCTGCTTGATTCTCCTGTTGTTTTCAAGCTTGCATCTGGATGGATTGTATGTAGCCATGCACTTTGACTTTTTGGTTTCTTTGGGAACCAAAATGGGTAAACACCGCATACCAGGCATACCAGGCATACCGTCCTCCCAACTAGCATTAGACCCCAGATATTGAATTGGTGAATTCTCAGGGTTTTTGGGATGGTCTCCCACAGCTATACAACTTTCGCAGGGAGCTTTTTGAAGGTATCAACAGCCGGGCCTGACTAGGGTCTCGGCCGCAGGCCTGCCCACTGTTGCAGATGAGTTTGGGCAATCGAAGTGCAAGAACTTCTGCGAGAATCTGTGTGGGTCGATGCTTAGTCAAGGAATGGTGCAGAAATCATGAGCAAGCCAGGCATGGTGGGAAGATTTCAGAGTTACGGTATAAAGTATACCGTTTATAACCAACAATATGATATGGATTCCATGGTTTAGAACCTCATCGGCTCATGGGTCAATCATTTGCGACCTTACTGGCTTTTTCGAAGCCACACGTGATGGTTTAAATTTACAATATGGGGAACCGCATTCACTTTATGGGTGTATACATATACATATTTCTGAATGTGGGACTCATTATACAGTAATTTGATGTAATTTGCCTTCAATTCCTTATCCCATTTCATCCATAGGACTGATACATTGAGCAGTTGTTGGAAGAACACTATAAGCAAACCTCCCAGCAAGATGGACGATCTAGACATTGAAGGATCATGACTGGGACTGGTTCAAATTAAATAACCGCTATTAATCCTCAAAATTGCACGGGGAAAAAAAAATAATGAGCAATTGCCTTGGACATTTGACCATCATAGGGGGTCAGTCCACAAAATAGGGATTTACAGTAATCCAGACACATTTATCACTGGAATGTCCACTAAATTCCTCTGGCCTGACTACCAGAAAGATGGTTCCCCAAAGAGTATTCCTGCTTCGGCATGGTTCGAATCCAGTCGTTGGTAGGTTCAAAGTGGTTCAACTGCCCAAAGGGATGATGAAACCTAAGTGTCACTTGAAATTCATAGTATTTTTATGTATCTTTGAGCCTTTGCCTTTCGCGGCTCATGGATCAACCACCAGCGCAGAGACAATTTCAATGTCTCCTCAAGATCCAGTCAACCTCACTACCCTCTGGTATGGAAAATCACCATTTTTAATGGGTAAATCCACTATAAATCACCATATATAATAGCTATGTTAAATTACCAGAGGGTAACTTCCTGGACGCTCAGGATTGCGGACATGTTTTCCTGGAATTTGCTCCTGGGACATGAGATTCAGCTGACCACAAAGGGAAGGTCCGACCAAGGTCCGCTTTTGAGATGTTGTCCGGTGATTTTTTGATCTTCCGTGGCTATCAAGGACTCTAGAAACGGGGTGGATATCCGTTGATAAACGAGTTGCGATCTCACGCAACATCAAGATCACCAAGGTATCCGAAGGGAAACCATTGCGACAATTACTTTAGCATGGTCACAGAAGCTCAAGTTTTCAAGGAATCGGTACATTTCTTGGGTTTCAGCACTGTCGGGGGGGGGTCTGGGTGATCTCCTCACAAGGAAAATCCAAACGCAAGACGGTTAGTTCTGAGGCTTTCTTGAACAGGTCTACCCCCAAATCCCCAAAATCATCCGATTAGTTGTTATGGTCAGTGATTATTGATGATTAGTTCTCATTTCAGATACTACGTGTTTTTTTGAATTGATGGATTTTAATGGATGTTATACATACATGGAACTCCAATAATATGGCTGCGTGGGTGATTTTCTATGGGGAGTAGGCATGCGTAGCCCATTTGTGTAGGCAGGCCATGTAGGCGTTTATGGATTGACATACAGTAATTCAACTGGAAGTTATGAAGGAATTATCATGAATGATATCTTGTTGTATTGCATCAAAGAAAAAGAAAAATACCTCGCGGAACCATTGCGTAGGCACTGTCCCAACACATACCCCCAAGAACCCAGGTAACACCCCTTTGCGTAGGGTTCGCGTAGACGTGTGTTGCCAGTGTAGAGAACAACAAAAAAAACACGGCTCGGGTACTTTAATAATCCAGACACACCCATACCCTATTTTGTGACCATTTTAAGAGCAACATTATGATTCAGCCTCAGGTTTCAGGGTACCCATGGGTAGCCTATTTTCAGACAAAGGCCCCAATTTCGTCTCAGGATCAAAAACCCAGATAACCTGAAGTTCTCCTTCGTGAACTTCCTTCCAATCGTTCTGACCTTCATGATCGTTCCTTGATCCAACCTGAGGCGTGTTTCCTGGGGCCCGTGGGCCCCACTGGGCCCCATCACCTCACTTGGCTCGCTTGGATCAAATGGGCTAAAGTGGTGTACCATTTGCCCATCCGCTAATTACTGTAGATCAAAATTGGTCATTGAGTAATGAAGCCCACATTCAAACATGACCAATTTTTCTGGGTGAGCTTCTTTTGAGCCAATCCCAGAGGAATCCGCGGTTGGTGGGACTTCTTTTGACTCTGACTGAATCATGCAGCTGGAGTAAATCCTCGACCACGATGCTCAATGTTTTAGGATATTCTCCTTCGCAACTGCCCATTTGAGGGGTACATTTTGTACCCCATATACATATAATAATATATATATATAATATATATAATATATATATAATATAATATATATATAATATATATATATAATAATATATATATAATATAATATATATATACACATACACAGTATACACATGGATCAAGAGAAATACTTAGATTGGGAACTCGTAGCTGCTAACCCACAGCATTAGTCCTGCAGACATTTCTGCACTTTAAGGGCTTCAATATCAGCTGAAAAGGGCGATTGAAGAGTTAAGGCCTCAAAAAGGAGCTGTTCATAGAAGAAGGACGCCTGTTTTTGGATGTTTCTGGCTACTGATTCACACCCTTGACACCCACCCTAAAAGGGCATCCAGGATCTTTAAAAAGCATCCGTTGAAAAGTCGCCGAATTTGGCTCAAGAGCTGCCCCGACATGCTGGCACAACTTGCTCTGCTAGACAAACCACCCCAGATCTGGACCCTGTTGAACGGTGGAAAACTGTGGAATCCATCAATATGATTCAATATGTATGTATTATATACATACTACATACTATTTAGATATACTGATCATCGAATCCTCAGAAGATGAACATCCTCGCAGGAAAAGTGCATCAAATGACGCTTTTTGACTTTTGGCTACCACCATGTACCACCTATGCATGGTGAAAGTGGAGAATTTCAGCATCCCTTGGACATCCCATCCGTGCCATGGCTGGCATACAGCCCACGTTGATATTGGCTGAAAGCGACACCACCCTGGACATTCCCAGTGAAAATGTCACATGGCTGGCAGACCATGGCGACAGCGCACTAGCGCTGGAGTCGTGTCGATGACGGACGCCCCGATTTTGTAGTGTGAGCTCCCCGATTTTGGCTGCATGTCTATTCTGTGAATCATAATACGTTTTTGAATGTATTTGATTGTATACTGCATATCTGATATATCCTCGTATGTATATAATATATTTATTTGATGTATTTGGGTGCTTTGGTGCATTTGCTTCATTTACAGTTGTTCTTCTTACCAAGTTTTCCAGGTTGTGTCCCATTCTTGTCCCTATTGTCATTACATGTGATCAGCACGCTAAACCATCATGTGGATGCTTTCTCAACGAGAGTACTTGGTTTCTATGACAGTCATGGGATTCTAGTGGAAGATAGATGTTTCTCCATCTTGCTGACTCTGTGCGGCCCCCTTTTCTCATTTTTCTCCCTACCCAGGGATTCAATCCCATTCAATTCCAGTATGATTTGGGGTTTGAATCACATCCGATGGTATTGGCCTTAAAATTTCGTCCGAAATGGAGATGATTTGAATCCCCAGGGTGCCTCAGAACAACGGGGACGAGTCAAAGCCACAAAATCTCTTGGGGGATTCCTGTCACATGCACGTTTTCTCCATAAACAGCCATAAATCTTTGCCACAAAATGGAGGTTTCCTAAGTCATGGGGGTACCCCATTTATCATCCATCCATTTGATTTGATTTTCGGATTTTCGATAAACCATCCATTTTGGGGATCCCCCATGACTAAGCTGGTGCTTTCCCCAGGTGCGTCCACACGTCCGAGAGAGCTCTCCTTTGCCGGTGACCTCCCCACAACATGATGGCCCCGGGGATCGTCTCCGACTCTCCGAAGCGCCTGGACCGACCTGGATTTAAGGAGCAAAGGACAATCTTGTGGGCCATGAACCTTTTTTTGGACAGGTAATTGACCAGCACAAGATGGTGATATGCTATTGGAATTCATTAGACGTTGGCATTTAGCATCTTTTCGGTACATAGCAATTTTTGGCATGCGGCATGCATTCTTAGTGTTGTTAGCCATGGACATCCGTTGGTGAACTTTAGCAGTAAGTGATGTTCATTATTCTGTTTGTTATATCTGAATGAATAGAAGTTATATCATCACCACCGCATATTCTTGTTTGTTTTTGGTGTTTCTGCTGGCTTTGTTGATACTTGCCGAAGAAATGGACCGGCAGAATTCAAATACTAATAACTTCAATAACTTCAGCTCTCTAAAGAACATGGGTAGTCATAAAACCATTAAACAATATCAAGCTCGCGTGCTCATCATTGCATTCCCAGATGAATCTCATTTCTTCTGCCCGGAGAATCACCACCCTTAACCCGGGGAAAAGGCACCAATTGTTTATATTTACCAACAAGCAAGTCGCAGAAAAAAACGTAGATTCATCACCAGCACCATCCAACACCTAACCTTTTGATAATAACATATAATCACATCATATTGGTGTGTCTGAAAATAATCCTTGGATAAATAGGACAATAAGAAAATACACCATTGGATAAATCGAGGTTTTCCCTTAAAATTCCAGACACTGCCGAATTTAATAATGAGTATTTCATATGGTCAACAATTTGTATTCCAGAAATTGGATGCACCATTTTACCATGATCTACCAATCTTGGTACCACTTTTCCGAACACCCAGCAGCCCGACCATTTCCTCACCGCCCCAAGGAGTCAGCCTTCGGCAACCTTCCGCCTCTGGAGGAGGCCGCCACCCCCGCGGGCACGGTGGGCACCACAAGGAACTCCCTGCCGTTGCCGAGTCCGGGAACAGAGGCGGGGCTGGGGCATGGGATGTTGGTGAAGGTGGCTGAAGTGGTTTACTCCATATATATATATTTATATGGAGATGTGGTGCTGAGGTGGTTAGTAGATGTATAATTAATTAGATGGCTCAAATCCTGCGAATTTTGTGAATTCCCCTTAGAAAACTGAGTATTTGGTGGGTTATACGATGTTATACGTTATAAGTTATACTTAGAAACTGTGTTAGATCCCGGTATGATCTATAGTTGGATTAAGAACCAGCTTACTCGTACCTATCTAGGTGGGTTTAGTGGTTGGGAAGCCATTCGAAGTGGGTATTTTGTGGTTTATGGCCCACTTACAAAGCAAGTAACAAACTTCATGGCCCATCCAAGTGAAAACAAAGGCTTCCCTTAGGGCTTGGATATGCTTGGATGCGCTTGGATTGGATACCATGAATTGAATCCACTGGAAGCTCTGGAAGGGCTGTGATGGAAAAGCACGGCTGTCCTGGAGATGGTTTACCTGTTGTTTACCTGGTAGGATTTACTTTTGTCTGTTTTGAAATCCACATGGCTGGCTACAGGGTCGTCAAAAATGGGGATTCCATGCGGGATAAAATCAGTTGGTCATACTGGCTTCGAGGCATATCTGAAATATCCCATGTTTATACATGTTTGACATTTGGGCATGTTCCACTGTGTTGCAGTCCATTTTTCTAATTTCAGACAACTGCTAGATGACCCCGAGATGGCATCACTGAGTGCTGGCATCGATCCACAATCCCTGCCGTGCCGTGGTCCCGCGCTGAGACATCAAAGAGCCGGCCCAATTCCATCGATGCCACCTACCAGGTGCTTCCTCCACGCTTCACTTTCCCGATTTGGGTTGGTCCGCATATAACCCAGCCTGTGGTGATTTAACACTTCGCTATGGAAGCCATGGCCCATGAAAGTAGAGGATTTACCATGATTTACCTATGATTTACCTATGAACAGTCTGGGTTTTTCCATGCTTGTTTCTCCATAGCTACGGCCATAAATGGCCCATGCTGTGCCCAGGAGGATGTCGCGCCGGGCTGGGCTCCTGGCACACCAAGCTCTAGGACGCTAGAACTTGGTAGCCTCTGGTTATGTCAAAATAGCTATTGAAAATTACCATAGAAATAGTGGATTTACCCATTGAAAATGGTGATTTTCCATAGTTATGTAAACGTTTACCAGAGGGTAGCCTCAATTTTGATCTCCAAATGTCCAGCAACCGTGTCTCCTGTATTTTTCGATGAAGGTTCCATCGTTTCGATGAATCACAAACTTACCATGTTGAAAAAAATGATCATTGACATCCAAATTATCGAGAGACTTCAATTGTTTTTGGCCGTAAAGGACATCAACATGGTAAATGAAGGCTGGGGTTTACATGACTTCATAATCAATTTTCTGATATAATGGGGGTCAAATTCATGTCTTCTGATGGTTAAAAGAAACCGTTGGCACCCCTTAAAGATATGGGGTTGTGAGTATTTAGGGCTGAAACCTGGATTGTCTCCATCAACCTATGGGGAAAGAATGTGATGCAATGGCATGAGCGGATATTTTCATGGGATACAACTGATACTGTCCCTGCCCTGCCATGCTTTCTGGGTTATCAGCCTTTTCCTGGGACTGGGGATACCATATTTTCAGACAAACCTCCAGACTTAGTCTACTTAACTTGAGGCCTGGGCTCAAAAGATGAGATCTTCCAGGGAGGTATGTTCCCTGTGGGCAATCCAATAATAAACCTACCATGACTGGGGATGGTTGAAATCCCATGAACATTTTGTGTTTTGATGGTTTATGGCATTGGGTTTACCACATCATTCTGCTTCCACTGTGAAGATGCTCCAATGTACCCAAGCCGTTACCAACGTGGCACCATTGTTGGTAACGGCTTGGGTACATTGGAGCATCTTCACAGTGGAAGCAGAATGATATGCATTACTAGATGTCCTTACATAACGATATATAAGTATATATATATAAGTATATATATATATAAGTATATGTATATATATATATCTACACACACTGTAAGGCTTTGGAGCATGAATGACCCTGTTTGGATCCATTTTGGATTCTGATGTCTCAATGGCTCAAAGTATATACAGCCCCCCAAAATGGGTAGACGTCCATAGACGAGCATTTTCATGGGATCTGAAACCAAGGGTGCCGGGTTTCCCCAATAGGATGCATCCCAAGGAAGAACAACTCGCCCACAAAATCTCGAGAGAAACCATGTGCCTTGGAATCACTGCGCCTGGGAGGTGGTTTAAAGTTTGGGACCATCATTGATACCGGCAGCGGCGCGACCAATTATCTTCAGAATCCCGGGACTGATGTCGGTTGGCTGAACTCGTGATGACAAGTGGTCGGGAAACCACGTTTCTGGAAATTCCCGAGAATTGTTGTTTGTATACCAATTCACTTTTGAAGGTTGTGTCTTAAGTGGGATGTAGACTCCAACCATGTCTCTCGAACTGAGAGGTTCCAATCATATACCAAAATTGTTTGTTTGAGTAGGGAGACCATGGGATTGGCAACATGTCCCATAGTCTGCAATGTATGTCAAAACTCCACATGATTTTACGATATTTTACGTACATGGCCATGCATCAGAACTCAAACATCCGGAATCATCTGTATGTTGTTGGTCACATCCCGAAGTTCTCATCGACATACTGTGAAATACTCTCACATTTGTTCGGTTGTTCGCTTTTACATTTTCCACCACAGGATTTATTTGGGTTTGTCGAAAAATGGGTTGCCCTTAATCATATCTAATCATTATATCCCCCATTCAATGGCCATTAAGTCACGGTAAATCCTCCATTTTTTGGACAAATCTAGGGTATATTGATGGCTAAATCCCAAATCCGACAGGTAACACCAGTAAAAGTTTTGACGGTTAAACCGTTAAACCCCAAATCTGAGAGTTTAAATATTTAAATCATGTTAAATCTCCATTTTTCACAACGAAATCTCCCAATTTTCATCGTTTTCTCACACCCAGCTCCAGCTTACCTCGCAGCCGAGCGAGTCGAACGATTGCCAAGGCTCCACACCTTTCTCGAGGCCCAGCTACACAGCATAGCTAGTTGGCAAAAACCTGTAACCCAGAGGTGAGAATGATATGGCTATGGATCAATACCTATGAAAATACCATTTTTAATGGGATGAACATCCAGCTAAACCAGCTATTTTGATGTGAACTACAGGGGTACTATTGGTTTTGACACACTGCCATATACCTGAAACGATCGTCCGGGTGGTCAAAATTAAAGACCTGGCGGACCACAGATTTAAGTCTATGTTTAGTAGTAACCATCCAATAATTGGGGTACTCAATTTTGACCCATACATACCCATTTCTGATTGTAAACATTACACCTGGGTTACAACGTATCACTGGTTCGTGAGATGTTAGCCCCTATTTTTTTTTGCCGGGTGAAAAAGTGCTCTATATATGCTGGTTAATGATAGTTGTGGCTAGTGCTACCCTCTAGTAATCAAACATGGCAATGGGAAATTTCCTATAATTGGGGATTTGAATCGGAACATCATCTGTAAATGGAGGATTGTCCATTGCCATGTTTGATTAACAGATATACTGGTCCGTCTACTATGATCATGGTTTATTTATACCTTTCTTGTGATATGATTTTTCTAATGATGTGTATTCATAACTGGCATTATCACAGGTATTCATTTACCTCGTAACATTGGCCTTTTTTGAGCCACAACAACATACCTGGGGGCCCCCCAGTGGCTCTAGTGGCTCACCATCACCCTACCAGAACCTGATGGGGATAGATATAAACATCCAACGATGATATCATTTGAACTAAAAAAAGACATCATTAAAAATCAGATCCAGTTTTTTTTTTCATTTGTCTATTTTCATGAAAACATTATCGTTTTATTTCTATGTTTTTCCACACAACCACAACTATTTCAACATGTTTATTATTTTTTTCCATATGGGTGTTTCCTAAAATGGGGGTACCCTTAAATCATCCAAGACAATTTAACATGACTTAGTACTGAAACCTATGGTGACTTGGGGATCCCCCATTTTAAGAACCACCCCCTGTATACTTACAGTATATGGTCTTATAATGTCTTATATCATTTTACATCCCATATGTTCTATATATATATATATCTCCATACTCTTCCCATGTGTCCCCCAAAATTTCCCATATATGTTCCCCTCATTTTCCCCATGTTTTCCCCCATGGAACTTCTCATGTTTTCCCCCTTCGCAGAAGCTTGGCCATGGCCACCTGCAGCGCGCCTGAACGTCTAGCGGAGAAGATGGTGGAACGCCTGCAGCGCCCTGGTCATGGCAGACTCTGAGAATCGAAGATCCCACTGAGAATAGTGGTTAATATTAGTATTTATATATTTATATATAGTTAATATCCCATAATACTATATATAGTGGTTAATATCCCATGAATCCATCTTAATCTATATATATAGTATTCATATTAGTAATAATTTAGTAGCCCATATGGTTAAGAATTAGTATGCCATAGTCTCTATTTTGTAATATACGTAGATATGTAAATCCCGCTGGTTATATATTTACGGATATATGATATATGGGATATGTGTATATATATATACACATATACATAGAGTGAGTATATATGGTAATTTACCAATCTTAGTACAACCAGTTAAGTGGGAACGTGAATAACCATCAAACATGTGGGAAAACATACGGACAAATATGGAAACATATGGGTTGTCCATCTGTAAATGGGGTTTTCTTAAAATCGGGGAACCCCAAGTCACCATGGTTGTTTCAATGCGAATAGCTTGGATGACGCAAGGATACCCCCATGACTTAGAAAACCTCCATTTATAGATGTGATAACCCACTGAACTGGGACTTACAGTATGAGGCTAGTAAGCACTTACTAAGTTTGGTGATCCTCCAAGTGGCAATCTAACATAGCCGTGGAAAATGATTGTGTTGATTAGGTAAATCATCTACTGCGCATGGGTTTTCTACAGCCATGTTGAATGTAAGGTGTTACGAGGGGATTCAACTACAGAAACTTTGTTTCTCAAAAGTTGGAACTGAAATATATGACCAACAATCAGACACCAAATAATGTGATATGGATCTGACTTATAACGACCAGAATCCTGGAATTCAGCCCACACCTGAAGAAATTTCTTTGGGCAAATGGTAATGACGGCACCATGGCGTCACCCATGACGTTGCTGGGAGTGATGCTTCGGATTGACTACCAGAGGGTACCCAAACATGATATAGCACCGGCCCAAAAACAGATCAAAGTTTCTGTTCCCGAGAGTTGGGTAGTGATGGGACCCCCCAAAATCTCGATTCAGTGCTGAGAGAAGGGGCTCCAAAGAATCCTGGCTGACCCTTGCGACCACCCGAACAATCAGGCATTATCATGATGATGATGATGATGATGATGACAACATTTTGTTTCCATACGATGCTATATTATGATATATTGACTATATATATGGTCAATTTCATGATCATTGCCGTGTTTATCTTAACAGACACGCACAATCAACATTCCTTAAACTCTTCTTGCGCGGCAGTTGAGAACTTCATTATTTTTCCAGATCTTCAGCCGTCCCAGACTTGTGCCGTCAAGGCAAAACTGCTTGAGCGAAGCCAACCTGGGAAAAACGTCTTGCACCTTGGGCCCAGTTGTTCGGGATGGTGTTTTGATTTGGAACCAACTGGGTAATACACGGTAACTGGGTAAATTATAATTACCTCAGTGTGACCTCACTGGAATCATGGTTAGTACGGGTAATTATCCCAAGATTTCCTTGTTTCAGATTAGTGAAATATTATTGCTACACTTTACCCAGAGGCTACTCCCGTATGGTGACGATTTGCTTGAAACATGAGCCTTCCGGGATTCCAAACCAGTGAACCAATGGCTGATTTTCACCCAACAGGAGGATACTTTGCAAGGTTAGGCCCCCAAGCAGCCAAGTTAACCTTATAACTTGATGAACTGTTGGGTTTATGGGGGATATACATACATACATACATACATACAT
>CAMXCT020001834.1:97500-129198 GCA_947184155.2 Cladocopium goreaui
AGCAATACGAACTGTGTGGTGGTTATTCACTTTTTCCACAAAGACCATGATGACCTTATTGATGTGTTTGTGTACTTGGGGTGGCTCAACCATTTTTTGCTTCGTGGCTCCGTCCCAGAAATGGCAGGGAAAATCGACAGAATCAGGAAAGGCCTACTCTTTTTGGTGGTCAAAAGCTATGATTTCGCTGTAGATGTCCCTTTAAATCAAGCCATTGAAACCTCAGCTTCTCTGATTCCCAGGTTTAGCTTCCTCGTGGCACAAGCTTTCGCCGTCCAAGTGAAAGCGGTCGGTTTTTCAAGCAGCTTGGTGTCACAAAAAACCAGGCGTTAACAGATCTGTATGATCGACACAGATCTGTCAGAAGGTATGGTTGCTTTGCGAATTTTGACGGAGTATGGAACTGTCCCTAATCTTTCCCTGGCAACCCCCGACCTGACCTCATGCAGCCATCAAAATGGGCTTCCTATTCAGTAACTTAGATTCTGGCACCAACGTGTGATGATGAATAGGAAGGAAGAAAATCAAACTGATGCAGTGAATCAAATAGCCATCAAGAACAAATAAGTCTGGACCCCCCCAAATCTCATGTTTTCTTTTTCTTTTTTTAGAAAATACCCCTGTCGTACGTTGGAGGTAAGTCCCCCATACATTGGCCCTTTCTTGGGCTCCCCGAATGCATTCGAGCTCCAAGGTGTTGAGTGGTGGGGAGGGAAGGAGTTCAAAGACACCGGTGGTTGCTGGGCAGAAACCCATGTTTCCTGGGCCTCGTCATGGGGGGGTCAAGTGACCATGCGGTAGCCATGGACCCGCAGATGTCTTGCGATGTGTCGATCTTTTTGTTTTGGACTAACCCATGTTTGAAATGATGATGATGATGATGATGATGATGATGATGATGATGGATGATGGATGATGGATGATGGATGATGGATGATGGATGATGGATGATGGATGATGGATGATGGATGATGGATGATGGATGATGGATGATGATGTATTATGATGGATGATGATGGATGATGATGGATGATGGATGATGGATGATGGATGATGAATGATGGATGATGGATGATGGATGATGATGGGTTATGATGGATGATGATGGATGATGATGGATGATGATGAATGATGATGGATGATGGATGATGGATGATAGATGGTGGATGATGGATGATGGATTATGGATGATGATGATGATGGTGGTGATGATGATGATGGTGATGATGATGATGATGATGATTATGATGATGATGATGATGACGACGAGGACGACGACGACGACGGCGGCGGCGGCGACGATGAGGATGACGATGACGATGGCGATGGCGATGACAATGACGATGGCGATGACGATGACTATGACGATGACGATGAGGATGATGATGATGATGATGATGATGAGGATGAGGATGAGGATGAGGATGAGGACGACGATGACGATGATGATGATGATGATGATGATGATGATGAGGATGAGGATGATGTTGATGATGATGATGATGATGATCAGGAGTTTGACAGATTTTGACACCCAGGGGATGTTTATGCGAGACTTGGGCGAAATTGGCGATGAGGAATTCACATGGAAAAAAAACCCGCTGATTGTTTGTTGATGGAAAAAGAGGGGGCACCTACCCCTTTTTCACAACAAGGTTTGCACAACCAGGTTTGCTGAATGATCACAAATGGTATACAAAACCGACCCATCATTGCATTTGATGGGGAGTCCGGCCAGCTGCAACTTGTTGTGTACATTTGAGCTTCTGCACTTGTATTGTTGCCGATTTCGCACCATTTGTTGTGTAGGATTTAGCCTACGTACATCTACATGCGCCTGTGTATAATCTTCATATCCGGGTGCAACAGATGGTGCAACTAGGCATCTGGAATACATCTTGGAATACATCTGGAATATCTGCAGCTAAATCCTAATATTATCTGCAGCTGGGCGTTTTTCAGGTGTTAGGTTTTGTTCATTTTCCCTGCCTGGGATGATCGAGGAAAGTATCTGGTGAACCCCATCCCAATGTACGACAAGTACACGGCCACTGGGCGGGCCGAAAGTTGGGCCGAGGCAACGCTTTCCGTAGTCATGGAGATACCCCAACAGCTGAATGGTTTATGATGGAAAATCCACCCAGAAAATGGATGATTTATAATGATTTATATAGGTACCCCCCATTTTCGGAAACCTTCAACTGAAGCCCCAGTGGTTCAACATGGACTGCTGATATAGAATTCATTTGGGGCAGATGAGGGTGCCAACAATCTTGGGGAGACAGAACTTGGGGAATGGAACTGTGAAGTATGTAAAGGTAGGACTTCAGGTAGATGCTTTTCTACGCTCGAATTCATGCCACTTCTTCAGTAGATGAGGCGTGTAGATAGACACAGGTAGACACACTTTTTATTGTCTGACAGCTGGACGCTGGCCAAGCAATCTTGGCACCATGTTAGCCCTGCGTTGGGCCTATGTTGGCCTATGTTGGGCCTATGTTGGCCCATGTTGAGCCATCTTGGGAGCTATGTTGGGGCCATGTTTGGACCATCTATGTTGAAACGATCTTAAGATGCCAATTTTTCCGCCCCGGGCCCCCTCCTGGAGCCCAAAGCCACGTAAAAAAAACAGAGGTTTTGTAACATAAGAACAGCATGGAGCAACCAGTTTCAAAGGGCTGCAGAATGACAATGCCGGACGTCACTTTCTGAAGCCTCTAGAAAACAAGCTCCGGAGCCACGCTGCCAGCGTCCAAACAGCTGGCTCCCCACAGCAAGGCCACGCCGTTGCCTCCCGATGCCCAGCCTCGCCACGCTACCACAGCACCCAGGTGCAGCTTTCACATTGCCCTGCCACGGCCAGGCCTCAGTCCCTTCCTGAAACCTTCGAAAAACATTGCCGATCCATTCGGCTGCCGCCTGATGCCCGGAACGACGCTTTTTCTCTGACGCGCTCCCCCTGCTCATCGCTGGGGTCGGCGGATGAGATATAATTATATATATATACATCTATATATATATGATATATATGTATGTTATGTTATGTTATGTTATGTTATGTTACGTTATGTTATGTTATGTTATGTTATGTTATGTATGTAATGTAATTTAATGTGATGTAATGTAATGTAATGTATTGTAGTGTAATGTAATGTAATGTAATGTAAGTATGTATGTAATGTATGTAATGTATGTAATGTATGTATGTATGTATGTATGTATGTATGTATGTATGTATGTATGTATGTATGTATGTATGTATGTATGTATGTATGTATGTATGTATGTATGTATGTATGTGTATGTGTGTATGTGTGTATGTAATGTAATGTAATGTAATGTAATGTAATGTAATGTAATGTAAGTATGTATGTATGTATGTATGTATGTATGTATGTATGTATGTATGTATGTATGTATGTATGTATGTTATGTATGTTATGTATGTTATGTATGTTATGTATGTTATGTATGTTATGTATGTTATGTATGTTATGTATGTTATGTATGTATGTATGTATGTATGTATGTATGTATGTATGTAATGTATGTAATGTATGTAATGTATGTAATGTATGTAATGCATGTAATGTAATGTATGTATGTTATGTATGTATGTATGTATGTATGTATGTATGTATGTATGTATGTATGTTATGTATGTTATGTATGTTATGTATGTTATGTATGTTATGTATGTTATGTATGTTATGTATGTTATGTATGTTATGTATGTATGTATGTATTTATGTATGTATGTATGTATGTAATGTATGTAATGTATGTAATGTATGTAATGTATGTAATGCATGTAATGTAATGTATGTATGTATGTAATGTAATGTAATGTAATGTAATGCAATGTAATGTAATGTAATGTAATGTATGTATGTATGTATGTATGTATATAATGTATGTATGTTATGGAATGTAATGTAATGCAATGCAATGTAAAGTACTGTAATGTAATGTAATGTATGTAATGTAATGTAATGTACTGTAATGTGCTGTAATGTAATGTAATGTAATGTAATGTATGTATGTAATGTAATGTATGTAATGTATGTAATGTATGTATGTAATGTATGTAATGCATGTAATGTTTGTAGTGTATGTAATGTATGTATGTAATGTATGTAATGTATGTTTTGTATGTAATGCATGTAATGCATGTAATGTATGTATGTATGTAAGTATGTATGTATGTATGTTTGTATGTATGTGTGTATGTATGTATGTATGTACGTATGTATGTATGTATGTAGTGTATGTATGTATGTAGTGTATGTATGTATGAATGTATGTATGTCATGAATGTATGTATGAATGTATGTATGTAATGTATGTATGTATGTACGTATGTACGTATGTACGTATGTACGTATGTACGTATGTACGTATGTACGTATGTACGTATGTACGTATGTATGTATGTACGTATGTACGTATGTACGTATGTATGTATGTATGTATGTAATGTATGTATGTATGTATGTAATGTATGTAATGTATGTAAGTATGTAGTGTATGTATGTATGTATGTATGGTAATGTATGTATGTATGTATGTAATGAATGTATGTATGAATGTATGTATGTAATGTATGTATGTATGTATGTACGTATGTACGTATGTACGTATGTATGTATGTACGTATGTACGTATGTACGTATGTACGTATGTACGTATGTACGTATGTACGTATGTACGTATGTACGTATGTACGTATGTACGTATGTATGTATGTATGTATGTATGTATGTATGTATGTATGTTATGTATGTTATGTATGTTATGTATGTTATGTATGTTATGTATGTTATGTATGTTATGTTTGTTATGTATGTATGTAACGTATGTTATGTATGTTATTTATGTATGTATGTATGTAATGTATGTATGTATGTATGTATGTATGTAACGTATGTTATGTATGTTATTTATGTATGTATGTATGTAATGTATGTATGTATGTATGTATGTATGTATGTGTGTATGTATGTATGTATGTATGTACGTATGTATGTAATGTATGTAAGTATGTAGTGTATGTAGTGTATGTATGTATGTATGTATGTATGTATGTATGTGTGTATGTATGTATGTATGTAATGTATGTATGTAATGTAATTTAATGTAATGTAATGCAATGTAATGTAATGTAATGTATGTATGTAATGTAATGTAATGTACTGTAATGTGCTGTAATGCATGCAATGTATGTAATGTATGTAATGTATGTATGTAATGTATGTAATGCATGTAATGTTTGTAGTGTATGTAATGTATGTATGTAATGTATGTAATGTATGTTTTGTATGTAATGCATATAATGCATGTAATGCATGTAATGTATGTATGTATGTATGTTATGTATGTTATGTATGTATGTATGTATGTATGTTATGTATGTTATTTATGTATGTATGTATGTATGTAATTAATGTATGTATGTATGTATGTTTGTATGTGTGTATGTATGTATGTATGTATGCATGTATGTATGTATGTATGTAATGTATGTAATGTATGTAAGTATGTAGTGTATGTATGTATGTAGTGTATGTATGTATGTATGAATGTATGTATGTAATGAATGTATGTATGAATGTATGTATGTAATGTATGTATGTATGTATGTACGTATGTACGTATGTACGTATGTACGTATGTACGTATGTACGTATGTACGTATGTACGTATGTACGTATGTATGTATGTATGTATGTAATGTATGTAAGTATGTAGTGTATGTAGTGTATGTATGTATGTATGTATGTATGTATGTATGTATGTGTGTATGTATGTATGTATGTATGGTAGTGTATGTATGGTAATGCATGTATGGTAATGCATGTATGGTAATGTATGTATGGTAATGTATGTATGGTAATGTATGTATGGTAATGTATGTATGGTAATGTATGTATGGTAATGTATGTATGTAATGTATGTATGGTAATGTATGTATGTATGTATGTATGTAATGTAATGTAATGTAATGTAATGTATGTATGTATGTATGTTATGAATGTTATGTATGTTATGTATGTTATGTGTGTTATGTATGTTATGTATGTTATGTATGTTATGTATGTTATGTATGTTATGTATGTTATGTATGTATGTATGTATGTAATGTATGTAATGTATGTAATGTATGTAATGTATGTAAGTATGTAGTGTATGTATGTATGTATGTATGCATGCAATGTATGTAATGTATGTAATGTATGTAATGTATGTAATGTATGTAATGTATGTAATGTATGTAATGTATGTAATGTATGTAATGCATGTAATGTATGTAATGTATGTAATGTATGTAAAGTATGTCATGTATGTTATATATGTATGTTATGTATGTATGTATGTATGTATGTGTGTATGTATGTATGTATGTATCTATGTATGTATGTATGTATGTAATGTATGTATGTAATGTATGTATGTATGTATGTAATGTAATGTAATGTAATGTAATGTAATGTATGTATGTATGTATGTAATGTATGTAATGTATGTAATGTATGTAAGTATGTAGTGTATGTATGTATGTATGTATGTATGTATGTATGTATGGTAATGTATGTATGTATGTATGTATGTATGTGCGTTATGTATGTTATGTTTGTTATGTATGTAATGTATGTAATGTATGTAATGTATGTTATGTATGTGATGTATGTATGTATGTATGTAATGTAATGTAATGTAATGTAATGTAATGTAATGTATGTATGTACGTATGTATGTAATGTATGTATGTAGGTATGTAATGTAATGTAATGTAATGTAATGTAATGTATGTATGTATGTATGTATGTATGTAATGTATGTAATGCATGTAATGTAATGTATGTAATGTTAAGTATGCATGTATGCATGTATGTATGTATGTATGTATGTATGTTATGTATGTTATGTATGTAATGTATGTAATGTAGGTTATGTATGTTATGTATGTGATGTATGTATGTATGTATGTAGGTATGTATGTATGTATGTATGTAATGTATGTATGTATGTAGTGTAATGTAATGTAATGTAATTTAATGTATGTAATGTATGCAATGTATGCAATGCATGTAATGTATGTAGTGTATGTAATGTATGTATGTAATGTATGTAATGTATGTTTTGTATGTAATGCATGTAATGTATGTAATGTATGTAATGCAATGTATGTAATGTAATGTAATGCAATGTCATGTCATGTCATGTAATTTAATGTAATGTAATGTAATGTATGTAAGGTATGTATGAATGAATGTATGTATGTAAATATGTGTTTTTTGCTATACAATAGTTTATTATTTTAATACATACGTTATACATATATATTAGAGTAGTACATGATTCCATCAAAAAGACAGGCTCCCGGTGACTTCCCGGGTGACTTTCCAGGTGAAATTACGTGTGCGCTGGGTTGATGAGGCGCCTCCCAGGCCACTGAGCCAAGGTGTGGAAAGCGGTGAGGGGATTTCAGGTGTATTTTATGGGGCTTAAGCCACAAACATGGTGATTTCACCTGCAAAAATTGTGATTTAGCCAGCAAAAATGGTGATTTAACCAGCAACAATGGTGATTTCACCAGCAAAAATGATGATTTAAGCAACAAAAATGGTGATTTAAGCAGCAGCAATGGTGATTTCACCAGCAAAAATGGTGATGGAACCATGACAAATGGCGTGAAGACATCAGGTGGTGACAAGTCTGGGGATATAATAGGGATAGTACAATGGGATATTGATGTAATGTTGATGGAGAGAGAATAGGATAATATCTGGATGGCACAAACTAACGACCTCACATCGCGACGTCACCACGTAGATGAATGTTAGGATGAGGGTGACTATCTCAAAATAGCCAAACTTTTCAGATTAATGAAAGATAGTAAGATATCCAAATGGATCGATATCACTGGATATAGAACAAAACATATTACATTATTACATATTATATACCACCATAAATCCCAGCTCTTTTGGTGTTCACCAGGGTATCGGGGGATTTGACTCATACCCAAAGTACTTGTGGAGTTTTCCGTTTTCATGTGTTTAATCTTTTTTCGATTGCTATGCTTGTTTACAAGAGGGTTTCGCTGCAGTTAAATCGAAGGCCCCAAACGCAGATGAAGTAGTCTTGGAAATACCTTGAATCCGCAGGATCGCGTAGTCTTTCAGTAATGTTTGGGGTCCAGCTTACAAATCCAAGCCAATTTCTCAAGGCAGATTGGTTGACATATTTTGTTTTTTTTGTGCCTCATTGGCTGGTAAAACCTTCACCATATACATCCGCCATTTTGGAATAAACCATCCCCACCCGTCATTGCACCCAAACGAGCAATGATGTGCATATGCCATGAGATTTTACTATTGCACATCCAAACTTAGTCACGTGCACATCAAACGCATAATAGATAATATTATATATATATACACATGTATATTCACGTTTAAACAACATATGTTGTGCTAATTTTGGGGTGAATACCTCCCGCTGATTCAACCCCATGGCTGTGGTCGTCAGGTGAGGCTCGCGGTGTGAACCGCGGTGAGGTGAACCGAGAGGGTCGTGGTGAGGGTCCCATCGTTGCCATGATGAAGGAGGTGAAAGACGCTGAGACGGAGAGAATCAGCGCAGCTTCTGTATATGGGTTGCTCCAAGTTTGACGGTACATGTTTGATGGTAAATGGGTCATGGGATGGTGAAAAACTTGAAAAAGACTGGGTACATATAGGATATATAGGTAAATGATAGTCCCTTTTGAGGGGTAAATGGGTCATTTTACCTTTATATCTACCCAATTCACTCGCTCGTACCCAGGGTGTTTGGAGCATGGTTGTAATCATTCCATTGAATAGGATGAAATTATGACAACTACAATGAAATTGGGTCTTTAATGGGAGGAAGTTAACCAAGAAAATGAGGATATACTGGGGTTGAACCCACCAAAATGGGAATTTACAGTCATGTATTTCACAAACAAACATATGGGATGAAATGGTGAGTTGGCCAACAAGATAAGATATGGGGATACCATGGTTGAACATATTAGACCAAGGACCCTCGCAGAATTTGTTATTTAATTGCCTTCCGCAAGCCGCCGGCCATAGAGAGGTGGCCCCAAGGGAGTTGATGTGCATTCTAGGTGGAAGCCCGCGACAGAGAAGAAGAGAAAAGAAGGAGAAGAAGAAGAATAAGAAGAATAAGAATAATAAGAAGAATAAGAAAGGAAGACGAAGACAAAGCCGTAAAACGGAAGCGGCTTGTGTAGCAAGGTTTGCTGTAACAACCTATTGGCCGTATACCAAATTAGTACCGCCCCCAGCAAAGTAGCGCCAGGTACTATGTATGAGCCTCTGGCTTGACAGCAGACCGCTGCATGGAAGGAGACAGGGGAGAGAGATTGCCCCAAGGGATGTTGACGGTTGACGTGCACGCTAGGTGGAAGCCTGAGAGAAGAAGAGACGAAGACAGAGCCGTAGATCAGAAGCAGCTCGAGTAGCAAGTGCGTGCTTGAACAGCCAATGGAACGCATACCAAATGAGTACTGGTCGATCAGTACCGTGTGCGTCCTGTGACGAGTACCTGTAGAGGACGGTAGTGTTGTAGGCAGTGTCATTAGCTACCGGCACTACCACTATACTACTTGGGGAAGAAGGGAGGAAGGAGTAGAGGAGTAGAGGAGTGGAGTAGGCGTCGGAGTAGGCACAGGAGTAGGAGTAGGAGTAGGAGTGGCGGCGGCGGTGGCGGCGGTAGTAGTAGTGGTAGTAGTAGTGGTAGTAGTAGTAGTAGTAGTGGTAGTAGTAGTGGTAGTAGTAGTAGTAGTAGTAGGAGGAGCAGGAGCAAGAATAGAAGAACAACACCTTACAATCAGACACGCCGGCAGGCCGGCTAATTTTCTTTTCATACTACTATACATATAGATATATAGGCCCTCGTCCCCCCATTTTTGGCAGTCGGCAGTTTGACCCCTCCCATACGGCCTTGAAGACTGGTGGCCGAAGTGTTTGATGGAGATCTAACCTCTGGCAATCAAACACGGCAATGGGACATCTCGTACAAATGGAGGTCTTAATGGGAACATGATCTACATATGATGGATTTTTCATTGCCACCTTTGATTACCCCAGGGTATATGTGTTATTGGTTTCCCGTAAGATAAATCCATCACTATTGATCCAAACATCCAGCTTGGGGAGGTTTCCTCAGACAAGAAATGCGTATTTATACGTGTTTACCTAACAAATATGCGAACTCAACCAGCATGCTTGTTGAAACGAGATTGTATACCGACTATAGTTATGTTAATGGGGATTGTGAACAAAACGAACATGGGAACTCCTCAGCCAGAAGGTTGGGGATGACAGAGAATTTGGGGCAGTGCTCACATGGATTTGGTGTGGAATTTTCTTAGGAATCGCAGAACAGTCAGGAGACTAAGATGCAGTAATTCAATCGACCAAAACTGAGTATGTAGCCACCAACAATAGATACACGGAGAAGTCTTGCAAGTACAACAGACTACTGGTAGCAGTAGAACTACCAGTTGGAACTTGGAAAACCTTCAGCTTTTGCTAAATGTCAGCTCCTGATTGCTGCCATCAAATGCTCCACTAAATGGAGGTTTGATTATCGTACATGAGTGAACCAATGGGCAGTGCTTGTTCCATTTTCGTCACCTTGGGCCATGGGGTCCCAGGAAGTCTACGAATTGCAGAAGCAGCTGCTGCTGCAGGCGCAGGCGCAAAGCAAGGCGGCCCAGTAGCTTGGCCGCTATAACCGGCTGAATTGGTATACCAGTATACCAGTGAATAACAATTGATAGCGATTAGTGGTGATGAATAGTGAATCATAGTGATGCTGTTTACTTTGGTAATTCATGTTTTATGATGCTTAATGCATGGCGAATAATGATTGATGATGATTCATGATAATGATTACTGATAACACGTTCATGACTATAGGATTGCCGAGGAATATTAAATCTTGCTAATGGGTTTCTAATCATTCTCCAGGCGTTGCCACAAATATAGAACGGAATTAGGAGTACAAACGTACGCTAAAATACCGTACTTTCGTACTCCGGATCCCGATTCCGCGTGGATTCGGATCCTGTTCTATAATTATAAAATTTGTGGCTGTTCTATTGTTCTATAATTGATTTTTGCTCCTACCACATAAAAGCCCTATATGTAAGGTCTATGTAAGGGAATATTGCCATACATACCCCAAAGAATGTGGCCGTATATGGTACAGTACACACCTCGGTGCTCAAATTCCCATTGAAACCACCGGCAACACACAGATTGTATGAGTTTTGGAGGTCACTTACATGTATTTACATCATTCTATGTATCTTTCTGGGACACCGGAAGACTGTACATAGAAACCAGACTTATAGAACACGCAATTAGAGAACAGAATTGGTAAATGTGAGAAATATGGGGGAAACCACAAATATGGAACACAAACAAGAATTATAGAATGACAAAAAAGTTAGGAGTAAGTTGAGAGTAGGTTGTTTCCCAACGTTCTGAGGAAACAGGAATTATGGAACAACACGGTACAGTAAACAACCGTAATTTCGTACTCCTCAACTTCCGTTCTATAATTGTGGCAACCACCATAAATCTATATAGAATTCAATTGTTATCGCCTATGAATCTATGAGCCATCTTCTGTAGCTGCCTGTTCAATAACAAGAGAGTAATGGATTAATGTCACCCTGAGGCCTTAGGCTGTTTAATTCTGGTGGTACCAACGAAGAAATTCATGGGCTCATTCATCCAGGTTTGACATTAATCCATCTCCTGTAATATCGATTAGTGTATCATATACAGAAACATGGTAAAATATTGATAAATATTTACGTATAATATATATATATACTTAATAGATACGTTACTATCCCAGTACTCGCTAACAAATCTATAGTCCATGATTCTCTAGTAAATTGATATGACATCTCCCCATGGTATCCGAAGGATAGCCCCGAAAAAACCTGGACGGACCCCAAGTCCACCTTAGTTCGTTCCAACCTGTCATATTATCAAATTGCATCCCACTATGTAGTCATTCTCGTTGGGTGAGTTTACATCACTATTTATTAAGGTCTGTTTGTCGACTGCTGGCCAAATTCCCCAATATCGTCGTGTATATAAAACATGTATCTGTAGCTCCACCTGTCTCTGCATCTATTTAAGTAAGTACAGTATATAAGTACCTATCTAAGTATCTGCAGGATGGCCACGGTTTGGTTCGGGTCGGTTACGAGGAACCTAGCCGCAAGCCCAACAAGGGTCGAGTGGTGCTTTTGGTTGCGGAGGTTGGTTGCAAGGGGGCCCTAGCACCATCAGCTTTCTCCGTAATCTTCGGCAGCGATTGTCGAGGATGGGCGGATGATTTTTTCCAGATATTCATGATCTTCTCCATTCGCCCCGTGGTCTGTCCATCGTTCTGAGAACGCGCTGTGTTGCGGAACGCAGCCGTTGCACGCGCTGATGAAGCTCAAGTGCCGAACCTTCGTTCGTGAAGCTTGAGCAGGACCGTGGTGGGCTGAAAGGCTTGGAGTGAAGTGGTTGCCGGCATTGGTGCGGCTCAGATTACATCAACAGAAAAATCACAAACGGTGATTACAGCAAGTGCAGACGGTCCAGTCGAGGTTCCTTGGCTTTTTGTGTCAATAATTAATGTGTTGGTCTGAAAACTGGTGATCCCCAAACTAGATGGTTTCTCATCATGCTTTTCATATTTAGAGATGAAGAGATACGACCGGAAAAAGTTTAAAACATGTCCGAAAATCTGAGGAAAGCTATTAGAATCTCATTCTGACATATATATTGCCGTGGCCGGATGGAATGTCACATATCCTATCCCATAAAATGAAAGTAACCCTGCATGTCTCCCACTATGGCTGGTAAGTCCCATGAAATTAATAACCTGGGATTTGCTTTCCCTTGGATATTTGCCGGACGTGATATCTACAATTTGCCCATGTGGTCATCCGTCGCCTTTCCAACCTTAGAGCGGGCAAACTTCTCTACAAATCAGTCCTTGTAGTTCCATCGTCCATCCCCATAAGGTTTCCTTTACCCATCTTCGGTCTTCAGCGGTCTGCTCACATGACAGGTCGTGGTAGAAAGCTTCATGTGGTGCTATCAGCTGCAGCCGAAACAAGGGATTTGGCCCATGGTGCTGTGAGACACCTTTTAATTTAATAGATCTTTCCGGCCGTTCTAGTAGTTGGTTGTGTAACCTACAAAACTGGTTCGATTTTAGATTTTGCTCCGGTTCGGTCCTTGCGAGGTTCGGTTCATGTTCGGTTCGGTTAAGCCGCAGCCGGTTGACCGGTTTCCGGTTCCATTTGCCGGCCATGTATTTGTCTAGGTACCTACCGAAGTATCTACTAATCTAACCTATCTACTCGACCTGATCTATCTAACTACTCAATCTAGCTACATACCTACCCACCCACCTATCTAAGTATCTGTGTAAGTATTGATCTAATCTACCCAATCTGTTTACTCTATCTATTCCGTACTGCCCCGACAGGCTTACCAAGCGGATCTCCGACTGTTACCAGAGGACAGCTGGATCCGCCCGGACCTCAACTACATACACACGATGTTTGTCGGGTTTGTTTGGGGGACCTGACCCGGCCTCGAGGCTACACGGATCCACTGACTTTGGAGAGCTGGTGGCACAAAGGTGTCACCTGGGCGTGGGAACGTGACTTCTATCTTGAGGTCTGATATATGAAGCATTAAACATCTGTTGGTTATATGTAGGTAGAGAGAAAGGTATATATATATATATACATATGACATATTGTCTTTTATACATATATATATATATGCAGATGTTATTGAATGAGGCGGTGTTCGCCACAGAGGGAACCTAACAAACAAGCACGGACAAAGAAGAAATAGTAGCCGTCAGAAAGAAGTCACGTTCCCCAAGGCCCAATCCAATTGTTTCATTGCCGGCCAAGCAATATATGTAGTTTGTCCAGAAAGCAGAATGAAAACATCTACGGGTATTGGTTCGTCTCTTGTTATATATTGCTTGCAACGGCCTAGCAGGACTTATCCACAGACACCGCTAGGTCGTTGACGCCGCAGACTCAAGGCAATCGTCGTCAAAAAAGGGAATTGGGGCCACCATTTGGGAACGCTCTTGGAACCTTGGTCCACGAACAAGAAAATCAACACGGCCGTTGGAAGAGCCTTGTGCACATGAACCCAACGACATTGCGATCCTATCTGCAGCTTACCTCAGCTCAAGCACGACAAAGAGTCCATTCGGTCTCGCGGCGCCTGCGAGACTGCAGCGTCGGGTGCTCAGCTTATGGCCTTGGCCCAGCATCAGGGCCACGTCAAAGTCTCACATGGCACATGCAACGAGGCCAATGCCAAATACTAAGAAGCGGCCACCGCCGGCCGACGAAGAATCGCAACCTCAGTAGCGCCTCCTGCCGGTTGTGCTTTCCGAGATTAAATTACAATCTACCAAGGCCCATCGACGTTCCTTGGAAATTTCGGCGACGGCCGAAGCAGCCGGCGATCCGCTACAAGAAGGCGAGGCGCGGGGCGTAACACGACTCAACCGTTCGAAGCACGAGCTCTGAATGTTTGAGGTTACCATTGACCTCGGGGGTTGGCTTCATTGTCTTGCAGGAGGCGCCTAGTCAGGTTTGCGTGGCATTGGTTCGAAGCATTCCTCGCGCTTGCAGGTCTACACCCCCAGCCGCAACGCCAAAGATCCGGCTCCGCCGCAGGGTTCAGGCGGGAAGCCGATTAGTTCCTTCAGGCATATGAAGCCGATGTATAGACTACCGTTAAGCTCACTTTCTGCTGGGACTGCCAGGATAGCACGGGAACGCGGCTGCGGCGAGCAGCGAGTGCGATAAACCCGTGAAAAAAAAACAACAAATGAATCTGCCTGCCGACCCACCCAACTATCGCAGGCAATGATTCATCAAATGGTAGTTGCACCCCATAAAAAAAAGCTGGCCAACAAAATACACATTTTATACATTATGCAAACGCCCATCATGATTCTTACGCCATCCATGAATACCTACATGTGTCGCACATATTTCATACCATTACTTTTCTTACGATGGTTTTTATTATGATTGTTATCCTTCTATTTTTTTTGTTCTTATTTCCCTTGGTAGTAGTTTTTATACGCTTGCTACAGTGGTAGCTCGACCCAACAGGGGATAGATATCCTTATTCCCATAAACACCACACGTGGGATTGTCCCCTTATTGTTTTTATTTTAACTCATGTTGGTATATCTGTATTACATACATGATATTTAACCAATGGCTTCCTGGGGTACACCCAGCATCTACAATGGAATAAAGCTATTGACAAAAATTGCGAAAACAATTTCTATAACAATAACAATGTTTCGTAATGGTATCAAAATCATACAACAAGTTCAGTCATAATAAGTTGCAGTTATCCCTCTGGTAATCAAACATGGTGTGCTGGAAAACGCACCATTTAGTATTCTCGATTGTCATGAATCCAACTATTTAATTGTGATATCACCAGTCTGGCACCAGTATAATCAATCCCGGCATCATCCCGGTATAACACCATTTGTTGGTTAAATCATCATGTTTCATGGTTTTTGACACCAATTCTTTATTGGTTAAATCCTCATGTTTGTTGGGCAAATCACCAAGAACACAATTAAATTACAATTTTTGTTGGTTACATCACTATTTTGTTGGTTAACCCGTTGGTCCTTCATTTCTCTTCGTCAAATCGCTTTGTCCAAGGCATGAACTGCGCTGCGCCCTGCTGCGTGCAGAGCGCGCAGAGCAAGACACCCGCTGGGTGGCTGCGCCCCTTGGATTCTCCCCGAGGCGGGAGGCTTGAGAGGTTCAAAAGAAAAAACAATGAAAAAGTATAAAAAGTATGGGTAGAACTATGGGGCTGTCCCGAAAATTTCTTCTGGACATCCATGGAACACCTCCGAAAGTGGCTGAAACTTGTGGACATAGAAGAAATCAACCACCCTGGGAAAACGGAGAAAGATGCACATCACATTGTAAAGATCCCAAAAACCATGGAAAACCCTGAGAACAATCTGGAAACCCTTTAAACATAGTGTGTTCCAATGGTTCAAAAGCACCTGAATCACAGATTCTGCGCCGTAAGTTGCTCTGTGAGCGTTGAGTGCACCGCTTTGTTTCTGTGCCTGGTCCTCTCGCGCCGGCAAAGCCCGCGCGTTGGCGAATTCCGCAAATGGAGGATGAGGCGACAAAAAATTCTACGTGGGCGGATGTCGGCGGAAAGCTGTCAGGGAGAATGTTTTTGGGAACATATATTTTGGATAGAACATCGGGGCCAGATCGGCACATCATTTTGACCAACAAACCGCGAGCAGAAAAAATATAATTGGCCGAAATCTCCAACTGAGGGGGCACCAACTGAGCTGATGATTTTAAGGTGCCTAAACCATCCCTTTTCGGTGTACCCTCCGCTCATCAAACATAGCAATGGTAAACCCTTCATTCCCCACCTGCCTTATGATGGCCTCTAGATTTTATCAGACTTACTCGCCTCCTCCTCTCCTCTCCTCTACTTTCCTCTCCTCTCCTCTCCTCTCCGGGCTCCAGATCTCGGACCTCAACCGACCTCAACCGCAAGCTCCAGATCTCAGTCAGATCTCAGTGGGCAATGCCGGACGTCCGAGCTCCAGATCTGAGGGCAGTGCCCATGTCAGAGAGAATGTCAGAGTAGATGCCAGATAGAGTGCCAGAATGGGATGTCAGATAGAATGCCAGAAAGAATGCCCGAACCACAGTAGATGCCAGATAGAATATCCGAAAACAATCCAGAGATAATGTCAGAATAGATGCCAGGAAGGATGCCAGATAGGATGTCAGAATAGATGCCAGATAGAATGCCAGAAAAGAAGGCACGGGGGTCGCATTTGCCCCTACCTCATGTGGGGTCGCACTTGCCCCTAGTCAAGGTGGAGGTAGGGGCGGACGTGACCCTAGGGTAGGGGCGAATGTGACCCCACCTCGTTTTGCGTGGCAGGCGCAAAAGCTTCGGAGTCTCGAAAGGATTGTTTTGCAGCTGTGACAGTCAGTTACAGCGTCTTTTTCCAGTGTTACGGTTGTAACATCCATTTCAAGTAACTCCCAAAACGCTGTGGATGCTACGTTGTAACATCCATTTCAAGCAACTCCAAGACACTCTGGGTGCTACGTTGTAACATCCATTCCAATCAACTTCCAAGACACTCTGGATGCTACGTTGTATCAGCCATGCGAAGCAACTTGGAAGACGCTGTGGATGCTGCGTTGTAACATCCGTTTCAATCAATTTTCAAGACTCTTGTGATGCTACGTTTTAACATCCATTTCAACCAACTTCCAAGAGGCTTTGGATGCTACGTTGTATCAGCCATGCGAAGCAACTTCGAAGACGCTGTGGATGCTACGTTGTAACATCCGTTTCAATCAGCTTCCAAGATGCTCTTGATGCTACGATGTAACATCCACTTGAAGTCACTTCCAAGACGCTCTGGATGCTATGTTGTAACACCCATTTCAATCAGCTTCCAAGACTCTCTGGATGCCACGTTGTAACATCCATGTGAAGCCAGTTCCAAGATGCTATTGATGCTACGTTGTACCATCCACTTGAAGTCACTTCCAAGATGCTCTGGATGCTATGTTGCAACATCCATTTCAATCAACTTCCAAGACGCTCTAGATGCCACGTTGTGACATCCATTTGAAGCCAGTTCCAAGATGCTACTGATGCTACGTTGTAACGTACATTTGAAATCAGTTCCAAGACGCTCTGGATGCTACGTTGTAACATCGACTTGAAGTCACTTCCAAGACGCTCTGGATGCTATGTTGTAAGATCCGTTTCACTCAAATTCCAAGACGCTCTGGATGCTACGTTGTAACATCCGTTTCCATCATGTGTTGTTGCAATGTCTGTGAGGACGACGCTTTCATTGCAGTGATTTTTTTGCCAGAGGTAGCAGATGTGTTTGATAGCCAGTGGTAACTTAGATGTAGTGTAATGTACACATGTAAAAAGGCAAGTGAACCCGTTCCCCCCTAACTAATGTCCCCACGTCCCGCCCCAACCAATGCGCCCAGGTCCCCCCTAAATGCCCCTTGTCCCCAGATCAAACCCTAAAAGCTTGAGTGACTTGTTCAATGGTGAGGCAAGTGACCCAACCAATGTCCCCAATTCATTCCCTCCCTAACCAATGTCCCCAAGTCCCCCCTAAATGTCCCTTGTCCCCCAGGTCAAACCCTTAAGGTTGAATGACTTGTTCAAGGGCGAATGTGACCCTGGGGCGAATGTGACCCTGTGGTAGGGGCGAATGTGACCCCTGTCGCGCTATTCAGAATAGAATGTCAGATAGAATTCCAGAGTAGAATTTCAGAAAATATATTCCGTATATACTTCCAGATGAGATGTCAGAAACTATGACAAAATAATCTGTCACGGTGGGGATCACTCTAAGTAAGGTAATTTGTAGAATATTTTCTTATTCAATCAGATTAATACCGCCATGTATAGGGAATTCCCCATTGCCACGTTTGAATACCGGAGGGTACACCCGATTTGGGCCAAACCGTTGGCCTTGAACCCAGCTTGTTGCATCATCCCGGCGGGCAACTGAACAGATTCTCCGGTATTAGTTGCCTAACGGCCTAACGGTCTTAGATGGACGAAAATTAGTGGTTTATAGGCATTTATAGGAATGGCAACAGCTATGTTAAGGATCAAATCGGAACCCGGGAGACTTTTTGAACCCTTTCTGGAGCAAATATGTAAAGATGCTGATTTTGTATGTTTTTGTGGCCAAGATTTTCCACTCGCTTGTAGAAACGGTGGTGAATTTTGTTCAAATCCAAACCTGCCTCATGAGCGAGGACAGGATGTACAGCCACCAAAGTCTGGTTTCAAACCAAGGAAAATGCAATTTGCATGTTCCACGGATTGTATCCCTACTACCAGTCATTCACTGACGGGAATTCGGAATTTTGCCATGACCGCGAGGATGCACCATATTCGACATCATCTCCCCAATACCCTGGTGTTGATGCCGGATTTATCCGTTGCACATATCAAAAGTCAGGTCCTTGCTTGAACCAACATGTTGGTAGCGCCGCCCTGTGGCGTCCGATTTCTGAGGCGTACTTTGCAGATTCAGATGTTGATCACCTGTTTGTGCCATGGACTGGTTGAGATCTGGGAGATTCTAGCCCCATGATTCCGACATTTTTAAATTCGCCTGGATGATACGCAAACATCCATTCACCAGGCAATTTGTTGGGGGCATGCTAGTTCTACCCCTAATCCCACTCGCATGTGATTACCACATGCTTCTATGAGATTTTACCTAGATTTTTGGCTTGTGTTCTCATTATCGGGTCATACTATGTCATCCACAGCTGAAAACCAAGATGCAACACCCAAACAAACGGCTTTGGAGAACAATTTTTTCACTCCTCAGAACTGACATAGCCAATATTGGAGGGACGTGCTGGACATTTCGAGGCTCATCAAGTAAATTGCATCGAAGGTGGAATCGTTCAGCACCAAAAATAACCATCCAAGACTGGATTTCTGTTATTTTTGGGCAACTCACGGCAACCCGCAGATTTCTAAGCAACTCATGGCAATTTTCTAGGGGTTCCAGGGATTTTCCAGGTTTTCTCCCCCTAAGAAATCACTTTGGCTTCTCTGTTCTCAGGTGCCCCATGCGGCCCTGATGCCTGGAACCTTGGCTTTGATCATTACCGCCTCGTATGGCTCTACCTTCAAAGGCACCGGGTGGCACCGGGTGGAGCGAACGGTTTCCAAAATGTCACGTTTTAAAAGAGTTATAACTTACAAATGAGAAAACATTAGACATATTTAAGACTTGTAGTTTTTCACAGGTCACAAAGTGAATAACTATGTTTTATGGTAGATAGAACTATAGATGCTATATAGTCATATAGTAAATAGATGTAAATTGGGGTTAAAAAACCAGACAATGAACGGGGGGGACCCAGCTTGTAACCCCCAAAGAAATATAGAAATATCAGTTAAAGACTTGTAGTATCTGATAGTTATAGGGGATACTTTTTCGGTATCACTTCTAAGCCTTGTAGTAACCTCGGTGATAAGTTGATCTTGGAAAAATTATAGACTTCTAACATCTTCAGTTATAGATTCATTGGTAAATCTCCCGTTGTGAATGGTACCACGTGGGGCCCCACGACTAAGTTGGTTCAGTTTGCATTCGGTGAATTCTATGGTTTCTGGTAAATAGAGTTATATGCTATAGTCAATGGGGGTTGTAAACCAATGACTGGGGGGACCCACCTTGTAACCCCCAAAAATATAGAGTTATTGTTTTAGCTCCTCGCTCGTTAAGTTGAGTAATATAAGTATAGAATATCACTATCTATACAGTATAGTCTAGATGCTACATTACACAACATTACGCTACACTAATTACACTACACTACAGCTGCAACCACAACTACAAGCACAGCTACAACTACAACGACACTACATTACACTGCACTACGCTAATTCCACTACACTATGCTAATTCCACTACGCTACGCTACGCTACATACACTACACTAACTACAGCTACAACTACAACTGCACTAGACTAACTACGCTACGCAACACTACACTACATTACATTACACTACACTTTTTACACCACACCGCAACTAGTACTTTAATTACAACTACGCTGCACTAATTACACTATACTACAACTACAATTCCACCACACTACAACTACATCTAAAGCTGCGCTGCAGCAAACTACATCCAGCAGTTGTGGGTGAGGTGACCACTGCAACCATTGCAACCATTCCAAAAAACACAACTCCAACCACCTTTCGGTCCATCAGTGGGTTCGCTCTGCCATCCATGCGTCACAACAACTCACCTCTCCTATAGCGTTCTATTTTTGAAACTTCCGCCACTGCCTTGTGTGGCACTATTGGTATTCAGGGTGGTCGAAACTCGCAGAAGCAAAATGGAGAGTACTTTTGGGATTATCTTTTAGGACTGGGAGAGATGAGGCTCCCTTTCTGATGTGCATTGCACGAACAGGGTTTGACTCTACTCCTCATAGTAGATGGCCGCTTTGATTTTCAATATTCCGATGGAAACCCAGCGAACATATGTGCAGAATTTCCATGTAATTTCCAATTTTTTTTGGAGGAACACAAACTTGAACTCAAATATTCTTGTAACTTCCTTGCAAGATCAAAAAGTAGCTATGCTATTGGCAACTCAAAAGGCTGGGAGGTTGCCCTCATTCTTACTGCCAGCGCAGCTCCACGAAAACGGCCCGGAGGCAACATCGATCGTTTGATTGGACTGGTGCCGCAGCTTTGGGGGGACAAGGGGACAAAGAACTCGGAGCGAGATACTCGCTGGAGTCCTTTTCATGGATGGGTTTTGAATCAGAGATCCAACAAGAGCTTCGGATTGGGGTCATTTGGAAAAATCCCTTCCCCCTAATATTAGGTACCTCTTAGCAACCCTGGTTTCGTATTGGATTTGTCTTCCATGTTGGGGAATTTACTACAGGTGGAAGGGATCATTGAATCTCAAGCCATCTGGATTTGGTTTGACACTTATCCATGTCCTCAAATTTGAGTATCGCATCCGTAATTTGCCCGAAAGACCTGCCCCCAGTATTCTTTCATCCTCAACCTATATGGAAACTTTGCAGCATTTTCGATGAAACCACCTGATTCTATAGATAGGGCTGTACTCGGCGTTTTTTTTCATGAATAACTCTCCATTTGATACCAGCAATTCATCGAATTGATTTCGACAAAAAATCAAATGGTCACGATTCGATTTTCTATCAAAAAACGTGATGCTGATCCCAATAATGCGGTAAACCTCATCATCCACCAGGGAAGGTTGTGGCATCCGAATGGTACTGCAGGTGCTGGGCAATGTGATCCCATTGCTGGTCTTGGCTGTTGTCTTCTCGCAGCCTGGTGAAACAGGCTGCAGAGATTCAAGTTCAGCAGGGGTTTGATATTATTTGAAGAGATTTTAGGCAGTTATATAAATAATATTTACCAACATTATACGTAACTCAACTTGGAGGCAGTTATATAAACATTAATTACCTTTTGGTCACTAAATTGAACGGATAACTGTTTTCTTCCTTTTTGGGAATTCTCATCACGTTTTGATGATTAAACAATGGTCAACGTCACCCCAAAACTGGAGGATTTCTCAAGAACCATGTCGAAGCAACGAACATGGGAAGTTAAGCACAAAATTACGGTGATATTACAAGCAAGAAAGCGAGCTGAGTCATCAAGTGACAGGCATATAGCCTATATAGCTAGCAAATCATTGGCATTTCAGCAGAAAAGATGTGACCAACAGAGGGATGTGATATGATGTGACCAACAGAGGGATTGAAGAATTCGATCAGTTTGATTCTCAGAAACACCTGGATTTGCTGAGTCGATTTTTGGTTTTTTTCTGAAATTTCCTGAAAAAAATGGCAATGATTGAAATCTGGGCCTGCAGAAATCTGGCCTGCAGATAGGGGCTATTGACATACTATTGATAGGTAAATTGGGCCCCATACTATTGATCATACTTGATGTGTCCATGAATCATCTCACCATTGTTAGTCCCATTTTTTGATGGTTCCACACAGTTCAGCTCCTAAATTTTGACCTGATTTCCAAAGCTATTGTTAGCTGCATCTCTCATTTCATGACGACTGATTTGGTTCAGCCTTATATCTCAATTTCTAGTTGAAAACATCTTGTTTTGATAGTAAAGCCATCATTTTTAATTGACTAATTCCGAATGTTTGTTACTCAATCCACAGTTCAGTTTTTAGGTGGTCCAGGTGCAATGTATCTGTACTAAGGATACACTTGATTGCATAGAGAGCCTTTGCGAATTCCCCAAACATGTGATATCCCCAAGTTTCTGCTGGTCAATTCATGTTAGTTCCCCATACTTTTTTGTGGCTTGACTCCCTGCTGTGATTATTCTTTATTGGCGCTCGATCCTCCAAACTTTTCCACGCTTGAGTTGCTTACATCCTGCCTTTGGATACCCAAATTTGTGTGAGTTAATTGAACCTCCGAGCTTTTTGGTGCATTGAAACCATTTTCAAGTATATATTTTGAAGTGAGTCCCAAAAATTGTGAGTTGCTTAAATCCTACACTTCGGTCAATAAACTCCACTGCATCCATTGAGGTCCATTAAGATCCATTATATGTAAAATCCACTGAAATCCCTTAAAATCGATTAAATTCCCAAGTTTCTATGAGCTACACCACCATTTTTAGTTGGTTCCCCTTAGTTCTTGCCCCCTCAGGTTTGACTGTGCCTCTTGGATGCGTACCGTGACGCAAAGCACCTCGGTCAGAGTTGGGGGAAGAATCCGAGAATGATATATATGCATGCCATGGTCAAGCTATAGCAACCCTCAAAACGATAGAAAAGTAACATAAACATACATAAACATCCTATTGAAATACATAGTGGTCAATCACTTTTCTATCTTTTTGGTGCTAGAGTTGGATTGTGTAGCCAGTTCTTGGGATGAAGTTAAGTGGAATCATCGATCCATTTTCATAGGGATGGTCATATCATTCACGGACTATTCATAGTGCTTCATTACCATATTCATATGTGTTTCAACCAGTCCAATATGTCTAGAATCGTCGTTGGAAGGTGGTTGACTTTCGTCTAACAATCCTGATCGCGTTTGGATCCAGAAACTCTGATAGGTGGTTGCATTTTTTCTCTTTTTTTCTCTATATTTTGGGGATTGGTGGATCACCTGTGACTCTATGACTAATGTTGAGACTGGTGGCTCTACCAGTCAGTATTCCATGATTTTTTTCACTAAAAACACGAGAGAACCAACAACAGGTGGGAATGAACCAGCAAAAGTTAGGGTGTTACTAAGAAGAAATCAACATAAATCAACTGTCAAGGACCGAATATTGTTTCTTCATGAGCTGAGACCATATTTGGGATCAACAAGAAGAACTAGGCATTTTGCAGCAAGATTGGTGCATAGGGGGTGAAGCAACATGCACCCCTGAAGGCTAAGAAGTGAGATTGCAAGAGGACTTTTCGGACATGGACATTACATGAAATTGCAATTCATGGGTTCGATATCAAGCTCCAGTGGTGTGCCTGATATCTATCCAGCAACGATAAAACATGGGATTGACACGGCCATGGGAAGTGGCACCAGCAATGTTGATCTGATTCAAGGGTTATATTGCATTGCCTACCATGACTGATCATTGTCATATTCATCCCGGTGGGGGTCTGCACCCCCAAAATCCCATGGCACCGCCTCCGGATGATAGAACCTTGTTACATCTCATTACGACCTCGTTGTACCCATTATGACGCTCATTACAAGTACATCCCCAGTAAAACGTGTTCCTTTGATTGTTGGGTTTCCAACATCGTCTTCCAACTGCGTTTCTCAGCCAAGGTGTCTTGGTGTTCTTGTACTTCTTGACCTTCTCTTACGTGCCGCAGCCAAATCTGATGATCAGCTGATTTTATGCATCCTTGTGACGATCCCAGCGTTTTCGGGAGACCCAATATTTCAAACCACTGTTTCTGGCAAGGTTTTTTGTGATTAGGGTGAGGATTTCTGTAGTTTTGATTAACTCCATCGGAGGTATGAAACAGATTATGAAACAGGAGTACAACATGATAGATCCATATATATATATACATACATCCATATACATTCATATACAACCGATACTTGGGAAGCCATATGAGGATCCCATCAAGCAAGGTAAATATCTGCCAATTGGATACTATCTTGTGATACAAGGTGGATGGTAAAAGTATATGGGGAGTATCAGATTTGTATATATTATTATAATATATTTATATTAGATATTATTATTATTTTTACTATTATTATTATTATTACTATTATTATTATTATTATTTATTATTATTGTTATATATATATATTATGTCGCTAGGGGGCTGACGTTTGCCCGAAATCCACGGAATTCCATGCGGGACTGCAATCTGCTGTGTTGTTTCTGTGCGTGTTTTTTGCACACTGCGAGCATGCAAGATATTGATATTATCTGCGTCTCATGGCATTTTTGCGCTTACCTAAGACGGTGCACAAATCACCTTTTGAAACGCATCTTAAAGATATCCTCCGTAATTTGCAGCCGCCCAGGAGGGATATATGTATGTATATTATATGTATATATATATATATACATATGTATGTATATATATGTATATGTATATGTATATGTATATGTATATGTATATGTATATGTATATGTATGTATATATATATACATATTATATATATATATACATATGGGTGTGTCTGAAAATGGAATATACCAAAAATAGCTCTTCAGATGGACAATGCGATGAACCATCAATTTTGGGAGTACCCTACTTTCAGAACCCCCCCGCGTATACATATGTATATACATAACTATATAAAGATTACTATATTATAAATGTGTGTATACAGACATATTACAGCATCAATTGATCTTTACTAATTTACTGGGTCTGGTTGCAGGTCTACTACTCCTCCAAGAACTGGGGCTTTGTCGGCTGCGCCCTGTGCGGATTCGGAGCCTACCCCTTGATTCTTGGCACCCAGAGATGGGGTTTTCCTGTTGATCCACCAATTGTGGGCACAAGAGGATACAAAAAGCATCTGTCGATATCTGTCGATTAGCTTCCTATCTTGGGGCCACATTAATGGTGAAAATCTCGAGACGACCGGCCGGGCTTCACCGGCAGAATGAAACCACGTCTCGAGCCACGTCGTTGTTTCAATTCGTGCAAAGCCTCCGTTTCAGCTGGAAACAAGGGATAATTCTACTCGCAAATATATTTTTGAATCATTCAAGTCATTCAAGTGTGGATAAAGCAAACATGAGCGATATCATTTGGTTGATGGTTCCAAATGTTCCAATATTTTTTGCATGCCATCAGGCACGATAGTCCAAGTGACCAGCACATTTTTGGGGGATTCACCTCAAGCAAATGAGCCATGCGACTTTCCCATGCTTGGACAGAGACAAATCACCTTGCAATCAGCTGACATGGGCTGACTAAGGATGGTTTCATGTGACGCATCCGGCACTGGCGAACTTGGTTTCAACTACCACATGAGAAGCGGCTTGGCAAGCGGAGAGATGGACATGACATCAAGCTGTCCGGAGAAACTAGGCCCCTGAAATTACTCAATTTTGAAAATGACTAATTATATAAGTCCATTGATTTCAATTGCCTGAATACAGATTAGTGATTAGAACATATTTGAAAGATACTTCGTGTTACCTTGCCACCATTTTCTCTTTTAACCTGCAACCATGGTCCCGAGTTGGCTATGGACCACGCTGACAAGTCTGTGTAGAGCCACCCGGTGAAGAGTTCCTTTAAAAAATCCAGTGGAATCCAAACCTGAAGGCTGTACAACCGCTGACGCCCACAACGGAACAGTTCGATTTGTAAAGCGTAGGATCACCGATGGCAGGCATCTTTTCTGCGGTGTGTTGATTTACCTGAAGCTTTTGATTCAGAAACTTAATGTTTCAAACCGGCAAACCCACTCATGATATCATAGAACTCGAATTTTGGAGGGTCGATATCAACAAACGAGTTTCTGGCAAAACTATAATGATAGTTTTACCACCCCTGCAACCACTGGATGATTCCCGCACTTTTTCCGGGTGGACTGGAGGCCCCCAAATGGCCCATAGCCATAGCCCGCCCAGGCAACTACAAAATCATCGGACAAACCACCGTGGCCATCCTGATGCGTATGTTGATCGAGCGACTGGCCATAGCAATGGAGGGAGCGGTGCTGAATGGAGTTATGCTTCGACCGTGATTCGATGTTCCCTATTTTCCAATGGGGAGCTGTGAGCTGAGCTAAGAATTGAGTTTCCCAAACACACGTTTTTGAGAAATGAATTCATCTCTTGATTTATAGAATGTTTGCAGACTGAAAGCTCTCAGTTGTAGCGACCCAAAATGATCCTGGCCGAGAATATGATGACAAAAGAGGGCGCCCCAGGCTGCCTTGGATGATACCTGTAGATCCATGTAGGAACATTAGGTGACCAAACCCCCCACAACTAGCAACCCCCCGAAAAGACAGCTGGAAAAAAAGGGTCCCCCAATTTTTCCCGAATGCGTAGCGAAAGGTTCTCGTTTTACTTTGGGGGTCTGGGGGTGGAGACGTGTTCGCTCGATGCCGCTTCTGCGACCGCAACTGTCGGCAACCGTCCGCAACCGTCGGCAACCGTCGGCAACCGTCGACAACCGTTCGCAATGAGGTCGCTATGGCCGTGCCTGTGGCGAGTTCTGCAAACGTGGTTACTTTTGGAGGTTTCAAACGTCGCGTAGCCTCGTTTCACGTGGCAGGGGTGGCACTATGTGACATTGTAACATGTTTCATAACGTGTCGAAAGTCGTTTTGTGTGACAGGCGCAATACTGTCGCGTCGTTTTCAGAAGATAAGTTGCATTTTTCGTGGCAGGCGCAGCACTTTGGAGAACTCCATCGTCATTTTGTCAGAGTTGCGCGAAGTGTTGACAACCTGCAAATAGCGTGGCAGGCGTGGGACATCGTGAGAGTCTCATTTTGCGTGGAAGGCGCAGCATTTGGTGAAGATCTGTCGTGTGTGGAATGTCATTGTGCGTGGCAGGCGCAGTATTTAGCACACTCTACACTCCACACTTTCCCCTTACACTTTACACTTTACGCTCCACACTACACACTCTACACTTTACACTCCACACTGCGCACTTTACACTCCACACTTCACACTTTACACTGCATTTTACACTTTGCACTCCACACTTTACACTTCACACTTTCCACCCCACACTCCACACTTCAAACTCCACACTCCACAATCCGCACTTCACACTCTACACACTACATTCCCCACTCAACACTCCACTTTCTTCACACTCCACACTTGGCACTCCCACCCCTTCCACTTTCCACTGTCTACAGTGCACTGGTACGGTAACAGCGGAAAATTGGTAAAATGTACAAGGCTGTTCAGAAACTTGTTTCACAAAAATGTTTTACGTGACTGCATTCGGGTTCGTTGGTTTCTCTTGTTTTTCCCCATCATTTCCATTATGCAAAGGGCCATTTGAAGGGTATACACCATTTTTAGACACCCACAGAATTGGTCTGGCTGAATTTTTGCTCGTAGCAACATAAGCAAATGGTTTTGTCATCTTTTGTCTGGAAACGGAGGATAACCCCAAATGGCCATATTAGGGAAATTGTGAACCAGTAGATTTGGGAGTACCCCATTTTCAGATAAACCCAAATGTAATTCTTCTTGAGTTTGAATCCATCCCTTGACGCAGTACTCAGTTTGAATCCATCCTCTGCATACATATACAGTACTTTTACACATACAATATCATACAATACATATATATATATAATATAATATATATATAATAGTAATAATAATAATAACAATAAATAATAATAGTAATAATAATAATAGTAATAGTAATAGTAATAATAATAGTAATAATAATAATAATATATAAAATAGAAACACCGTGCGTATACAAGATATTTTTGTATGTATTTTCTATGTATACACTGTATATGCTGAGGACCCTCTTCCTGGACCACGCCCCCCGTGACCTGGCCGTCAAGGCGATGTCTCTCGGCGTTGAAAACTGGGCCGACGGGGATCAGCAGAAAATGCTGGGAACCCTTAGAAATAGTGGATAAATGGTGGATAAATGGTGGATAAATGGTGGATTTATAGATGTTTCATGATGTTTATGATATGGAATCGATATGTTTTCCCATTTCGAATATTCCGGCTGCATAGAACAGGGCTTGGAACATTGGATATTGAGTATGTTTGAACGGCAGATCACTGGGTTTGAAAGGTTTGATATTTGTTAAGATCTGGCGCACCAATTAATATTTTGGTCTATGCGCATATACAATCCCCTCAGCTCGAATGGAATTGGGGTAGTGACGGTAGTGTGATGGGCCTTGTTCCCAGTTGTCTGGTACCCAATTTGCTGTACCAGGATTACTGAAGCCACCCGGCTTCGGTATTTCTCAACTGAAAGGAGATTGGATGGAGATGGACCGTTTCATCCCTGGAATATATCGTGAGGCATGTGTAACCCCATGTATCGTACTGGCTCGAGCCCATCAATTCGCAGCCAGCGAGGTAGCCTGGGAAGTCGAAACTTCACCTTTAAAGGCTGGTTTATCATGGTTTATCACTGTTTCACACCCAACAGGCTTCTTATCAGTCATCGGAATATGTGCTCTTTGTTAGCCACTCCAAACAGACTTTGTCCAAGCGGTGATTTAATGCTGCACTCAGGAAGGATTTGCTGGAGACCATTGAGGACAAAACTGGGTGGTTTCAGTCGTTTTTTGGATGTCATTTTCAACCCTGTTTCGGATGATGATACTCACTGAAGCACCAAGTGCAAAAGTGTACCCCCGGACTATCCCCATGACAATCCTATTTAAATCCCTACTAGATGCCAATTATATCCCAGTATAATCAAGCATTATTTTCATGACAATTCCCTTCAAATGCTCGCTTCCCACCATTTACCCTCTGGCAATTGAACAGTTTGCTAATTATTAATGAGGTAAATTAACCATTGTTAACATTGTAAATCACCATTGTTAAATCACCAAACAGTTAACAGGTAAATCATCGAACTATATGGGCCATGGCTTCCATGGCAAACGTTTTTTTTTTTGCCACAGGGTAAACACCTGTTGATGGTTAAACCACCAGGTCTTTGAAGCAGAAGATAGCAACCATAGAATCCTGTTGTTGGTTTGGACACCCCCAACTAAACTATAGATATATCAAAACACACACACACATATATATATATATTCCAGATATTTACAGAAGATTTCCCCAATATTTTTCACCAGGGACCTCAGGGCTCCATGGCAGGATTGCTATGAGGAATTCTTCAAGGGCGACTATGAGGCCATGAAGCAAAAGCACGACCAGGCGATGGCTGACAGGTTTGACTGGAGTGGCTGTGGGGCACACTAACATAGATGTGGAAAATCACACTTTTTTAGCAGGTAATTCATCCATAAATGATATGGGCCATTTTCCACATCTTTGTTAGTTTACCCTACGGTATTTTAACTCTTGAAATTTCGATAGAAACATGATTTTTGATATTTTTGGGGGGTATGCGAGACTTTTGGAGTTTTTGTACTTTTTGTTGAGTGAGATGGTTGGGAATCATTTGAATACCCAACACAATATTGATTCTAGTGTTTTGGCATCTTTTTGGGAGGTTGAAATGGATGCCATCCAGTCACTTAACAAGACAATATCTGAAAATCTAGATTTCAAATCCATAGTTGTTTTCCTATATGAAAATTATCTCCTACATTTATGGTGTGTTTTCCATATCGATGTTAATTTATAGGGGGTACAGCCGCAGATGTTGGATGAAGCATTCTGACACTCTGGCTGGATAGATCCCGGAGTGGAACCTCTCATGGCTGAAAAAAGTATATAACCCGTCGATGATTTTCCTACGTGGGTGTGGGTCAGCATCTTCAACCCCCCAAAATATCCAAAATGAACACTTGAATACAACAAAAGACACACCTGATGGGTTCACTGTTACCTGATTTTGGACACATACCCAGGTCCTCAAAAAATGCGGGACAACCAAACCTCCATCGTTTCTTTCCTGGTCAGTAGGGGAAACACATGCCGCTTGGATCCGCTGGAACATGGGAATGGCTCGAAATTTCTCCCAGAGACATGTAGAGTTTCAAGTGTTCAACAAATCTCGATACTTGTATGGGGCCGAAACTCAGAAAACGTTGGAGATTCCCATGTGTCGCAGCGAACATTTTAGGACCATCCTCCAATATTGAAGAATTTCCCAGCCCTTCAACTGTAGATTTCCCCTTCAAAATATCCCTGTGATTACTTGATGGTCCCATACAGCGTCAGGTCGAGGGTATGGCTGCCATTTGCCAGAAGTTCTATGGCGACACTGCTCCGCCCCTGGGCCAGATTTGGCTCGTTGCGAGGAGTTTCGAAGTCGATTTTCTGGTTGGTGGCTTTGGATATTTTGGTGGATATTTTGGATGTATCATTGATAGTTATTTAATAGCGAACTGGAACACCAGCATTTTTAAGAACGGTAAATCATCATATGTAATCATCCAATTTCATCAATTTTCACGGGCCCTGGCATAGCCATGTTAAATATTCATCGACGTCTAGGGGAGATTGATGACCAACAGGATAGACACCCGTCTCTGCAGAAATCTGCAGCTTCTGAGGCAATTGGAATTTGCTCCAGGTCCTCGTATGCCATTCAAGCCACCTGGTGAAGATTTTGTGGGAATCCCCCCCGCAATATTCAAATATATTCAATATCCATAGAAGCCCTCGCTCTAGAAAGTATTGGATCTATTCATGTTGGTCTCCCTTATTGGTGGTATTTGCGTTTAAAGGGGGATAGGATTAAGCTCGCTGGAACCCATGACACTGAAATCTCATGAAATCTGCATTTTGTAGATGCCAGTCTTGACTGAAAAGCCCTGTTGCTGCTTCCGTGTGACTAAAACATCCAA
>CAMXCT020001835.1:0-22500 GCA_947184155.2 Cladocopium goreaui
TCCCCCCAACGACCTGCCTCCCTGTCCTGCTCTCGTGGTACCGCCTCCAAGGATCACTGTTGGCCCACGGGTCCTGAGGTACAGCTGGCAACGTGGATGCATTTGATGGAGGTCCGCCAGAGACTGTTGACCAATGATCAGTTCCGGATTCCTGTCCAACATTGACATCTACTTCATTAACCATGAGGACCGTGGTTGATGTGATTACTCCTGGGGGAATTTGATCGGCGGTATCCAAGTCTACAAACAGGTTCTGCGAAGTGTCACCAGCGGCAGCCCGTCTGGGGCATTTGGCGACCAGATGTTCTTCCGAACCACATTCGTGGCATTTCATCCTACGTCCATCCGGGCCTCTTGGATTGCCCTTTCTGCCCTTACCCTTGCCACTCCCTGCCCCTTTCTTTCCACCTTTTGCCCTAAAGGCAGGGAAAATTTCCATGAGCTGGGATTCATTGAGTTCGGACAAGTAAGATGAAGTATTGATGATCTTGCCTTTGGATTTTCCATGCTTTGTCTTACCACCTTTTCCACCTTTATTGATGGCTCTCCGGGCAAACCTACGAGCTTTTCGGGTCGGCTTGCCCATGAATGACCTCCAACGTGCCTTGGCACGGGAATAGGCCCAGTAGAGTTCGGCAGCCTGTTCGTTGGCCGTGGCACCCTCAGCAGCTGGCCAGGCTTCATCTCCATAGTCACTGCTGGTATCGGTGTCGGTGCCGCTGTCACCCTGACCCTCTGACAAATACACGTATGGATCATATTGCTGTGTATAAGTGGGGTATGCCTCGGATGACTGCCATTGGGATTGCCAAGAACCATGGTCATGCCATGAACTACTGGGTTGGTCATACTGAGATGTGGGAACGTTTTCATTCCATGTGTGATCGTCCTGAATATGGTAACTATGTGTTGGATGTTGTCTACCCCGCAACATATTGGACATATTTCCTGGTGCATTTTCAATGATCCTACCCATGCGTCGAATGGCACCTTTCAACTCCGTGAACTGCTGCTCATCGGCAGGGAGAGCACCACCGAGTGGCTGCAATAGTTGGATCAATTGAGAATCCGAGACACCAACTGCACGGATCAGCAACCAAGAAAGACCAGCATAGCTCAGGGCGAGCCCACCTGTCTCTGCCGCACGCATGCGGGTAGTATCAAACCTAGTCAGCAACGTGTCGATCCGTTCATTGGATTCCCTTCCAAATGACAACAGATCTCCTACTGCCCCTAGCCGGACTTCCTCACCTAGCCTGGCAAATCGGGTGCTGAGTTGATACATCAGAAACGTTAGTGGATCGGTTTGGGTACCATTTACGGTCCCCCCTGTCAGAATGGTCTGAGGCGGAAGTGTCCTGCTGAACTCCCTAGCTGATCCCTGCAACTGAGAAATCACACTAGCCGCCTTCCGAGATGCATCCCCATCTGTAGCAATGCTCCAAATTAAGATGTCTCTAGACCAAGTGCTGAAACTATACTGATGCTCCATTTCGGGGCTCCATGCGGGGGGCAATCTTGGATGGCTACTCCTACCTGGCACCATGCAAGCGACTAATGCACACGTGCTGAGGCCGCCTCCAGCGGCTAGCATTAGTGTCGAGTCCGAGAGCGATCTACCATCACGGCGACCAGCGGTCATCGAACCCGAGTTGTCATGGGCTTCAGGAGACTTCACCTTCCGATTGCCTGCTCTGGATCCGGTCATGCAACGGTTCCTGGATCTAATGGCTGCATCTTTCCCATAGACCAGCTCACAGAGTTCCTTGTGACGGGACTTTAGATGTTTCAGCTTAGAGTCGTACATGTTTAGCATTCTTTCAAGTACTGATCTCTGCTGCCGTCTAAGCCGCCTACGCAAAAGCTCTGCCCTACGCTGATCTCGAGGGTTCATTTTGAACTTCCTCCTTGAGTGGTGTAGCCGCACCAGGGTCGAATTCAGCTCCTGCCTCCACTGATCCCCATTCACCAGACTGGGCTTGTACTCGCCTTCGGGCCTGGCCTGTACTGGGGCTTTGCGACCATTGCTCGCTGCATACCAGTGTGTAGTGACACTGATCGAGCCTGCCCCAACCGCACTGGACTGGATCACAAGAGCGCTGGTATTGCGACTCTTGATCACCAGCCCAGTACTGGCTGAGACAGACCCCACCAGTGCCACTACTAACACGGCACACAACTTCAGCACGGCGGTGAACATGATGACAATCAATGGAGTAAGGATGAAAAGAAATGAAAACAGTCGAGTCGACCCTTAGGGTATAGCAGATACCTTAAATGGGGGTTACTGCCGGGGTTCCCGGCTCCGCTACCAACTCGAAAAATAGAGGAACTAAAGTGACAAAGAAGTACTGTTTCCGCAAATGTCTGTTTTCCTCTGTCCGCTTGTGACGAAGTCTTGTGTTTACCTAGGTCGAGCTCTAGAGCCAGAACAGTTACATGGATAACAATGAACCTGAGGCATGGTAGATCATGTACCTTTCAAGTAACATAAATAATTGCCAATAATACCAAGTATGTTGTGTGCAAAAATCATGCTAAGTCTTTTTTGCCCCCACAACTTCTGCACCCCCAAGTCCGGACCTAGAGTGGATCAGAAACATAAATCCTGGGATGTAAATCTTCAGTTTCTTTCTATTTTAGGTACCACATCAATTAAAATTCACATCAAACACGTATCTTTTTCAATATTTCAACCTATAGTTCATGACCTTGGGCTGAATAGTTGAATAGTTCGGCCACTTGGAAATAATATGAAATAATCACCAAATCCCAAGCATCTCCCCAACACAGTTGACGCCTCTGCCGCCGGCGGCTTGACATCCGGAGCTGCTGGCGCAGGCGCCGGTGTCGGCGCCGCAGGAGCAGCCGCTGCAGCAGCGGAAGCTGCTGGCGTCGGGGCAGGAGGCACCGCAGCCGCGCCAGCGGCCGGTGCCTGCATCCACCATTTTTTCTTTGAGGATACGGTTGCCTTGAGGAGTTGCAGTTGTTGATTATATCTTCATGTTGATCCTTTTGGAGGAGACGAATTACAAAATTCTAGTATGGGATGGTTTAGTCACCTGGCATAACCAAGTTTGCGCAACCTTCGGGGCATGAAAGGCCCATTCAATGGATTGCCTTGGGGCATCCTCAAGTTGGATGGTTCCAATGTCATCCAATGTCGACAGTTACTCAACAAGTGGACACGAATCTGCGGGTAAAATGGATTTCAAAACAGCAGTAGACTAACATATGATATGGGAAACTTATATGTTCATCTTTGTATCAATGCTGGATTTCCGCGTCAATCATCAATGCTAACCTTGACTTCTCCCCACCAAACCATCACGAAGCCTTGGCTTCTGCTTCGCTCTTGGATTCAGGGGACGCTTTAGCCTCCGCATCGGCCTTCTCATCCTGTGCAGCTGGGGGTTTCCGAAGGCAACGGATTCAGGGAAACGTCCTGTAGATCCTGTATAATATAAGCGCTGCATTAATGTAAGTCGTATCAATATATTAACCATGGTGACATACCAACAGCAGTCCTGCGGCGATTTGTTCTCTTCAGCCACCTTTGGCCTAAGAGTCACTGACCCTTTGGGACTTGCTGTGAAAGTAAGTGTTTGGTCTACTGAGTCTACTGGTATGTGAGTGAATATTGATAAAGAACAACGATATATAGCTCACGTGATGCACACAATCAAAATATTTATCCGCCGACCCCGGCCTTCGCCAAGGCCGGGGCGGCGCCTGGGACCACCGCAGGTATGGAACTTGTCCTGTCGGACCACTGCACATACGGAACTGGATAAAACCTTTCGTGGCCGCGCAATTCAAACCGTTCAAACCATCAAACCCTTCCAAACCCTCCAAACCTTTACCCTTAAACAGCTTCCCCAACAGGCACCCCAGGGCCAGGGCCACAGCAATGACTTTCTATGGGCTTTCAAAGCTGCCGTTTGCCAGCCCGCAAACGCTCCAAACCCCTCCAAAATTCCAAACACCTTCCCCAACAGGCACCCCAGGGCCAGCTCCAAACATTCCAAAACTTTCCAAACCCTCCAAACCCTCCAAACACCGTCCCCAGCAGGCACCCCAGGGCCAAGGCCACTTCCCGAACAGGCACCCCAGGGCCAAGGCCACAGCAATGGCTTTCTATGGGCTTTCAAAGCTGCCGTTTGCCAGCCCGCAAACGCTCCAAACCCTCCAAAACCCTCTAAACCCTCCAAACCCTCCAAAACCCTCCAAACCCTCCAAACACCCTCCAAAAACACCTTCCCCAGCAGGCACCCCAGGGCCAAGGCCACTTCCCCAACAGGCACCCCAGGGCCAAGGCCACAGCAATGGCTTTCTATGACTTTCAAAGCTGCCGTTTGCCCGCCCGCAAGCGCTCCAAACCTTCCAAAACCTTCCAAACCCTCCAAACCCTCTAAAACCTTCCAAACCCTCCAAACACCGTCCCCAGCAGGCACCCCAGGGCCAAGGCCACTTCCCGAACAGGCACCCCAGGGCCAAGGCCACAGCAATGGCTTTCTATGGGCTTTCAAAGCTGCCGTTTGCCAGCCCGCAAACGCTCCAAAACCCTCCAAACCCTCCAAAACCCTCCAAACCCTCCAAACAACCTCCAAAACCCTCCAAACCCTCCAAACCCTCCAAACCCTCCAAACCCTCCAAACCCTCCAAAACCGTCCAAACCCTCCAAACACCCTCCAAAACCGTCCAAACCCTCCAAACACCTTCCCCAGCAGGCACCCCAGGGCCAAGGCCACTTCCCCAACAGGCACCCCAGGCCAAGGCCACAGCAATGGCTTTCTATGGGCTTTCAAAGCTGCCGTTTGCCCGCCCGCAAACGCTCCAAACCTTCCAAAACCTTCCAAACCCTCCAAACCCTCCAAAACCTTCCAAACCCTCCAAACACCGTCCCCAGCAGGCACCCCAGGGCCAAGGCCACTTCCCGAACAGGCACCCCAGGGCCACACAGCAATCCTCCAAAACCGTCCAAACCCTCCAAACACCTTCCACAGCAGGCACCCCAGGGCCAAGGCCACTTCCCCAACAGGCACCCCAGGGCCAAGGCCACAGCAATGGCTTTCTATGGGCTTTCAAAGCTGCCGTTTGCCCGCCCGCAAACGCTCCAAACCTTCCAAAACCTTCCAAACCCTCCAAACCCTCCAAAACCTTCCAAACCCTCCAAACACCGTCCCCAGTCACAAAAGGACTAAAACATGGGGTTACAATGACAGTCCTAAAAACGGAGGGTCCTTGACACCCAAGGTATATATCAATCCATCCGTCTTTCTCCCTATGCCACTATCTATCTATCCAACAATCGATCTATCCATCTGTTTATCCAACTGTCTATCTACCTATCTGTCATCTATCTCTCTCTCTCTCTGTCCCTCTATCTATCCATCTGTCCAACAATCGATCTATCCACCTGTTTATCTAACTGCCTATCTACCTATCTATCTATCAATCTATCTCTCTCTCTCTATCCCTCTATCTATCCATCGATCTATCTCTCTCTCCCTCTATCTATATATCTATCTATCTATCTATCTATCCATCCATCTATCCATCCATCCATCCATCCATCCATCTATCTATCTATCTATCTATCCTTCTACCCATCTATCTATCCAACTACCCATCTGTCTGTCTGTCAATCTCTCTATCTATTCACATGTCTACCTGTCTGTCTGTCTGTCTATCTATCTATCTATCCATCCATCCATCCATCCATCCATCCACCCATCCATCTATCTATCTATCCCTCTCTCTCCCTCTCCCTCTCCCTCTCCCTCTCCCTCTCTGTCTCTCTCTCTCTCTCTCTCTCTCCCCACAGTGCCCCCCAAATAGAGGGGGGTCGGCGGCACCTGGGCGCTAGCCCATTCTATAAAGGACAACGATATATAGCTCACGTGATGCACACAATCAATAGACACAAAGTGAGCCCGGATTCCTGGAACGTTTCGCCAAGACACACCATGTGAAGATACCAAGGTGGCACCACCAGAAACAGCAAAAACACGATCCACCTCGGCCGCAGGTTTACGCAGGTTGAACCATGATCTTCTTGGAGGTAACCCATAATTTTTTGAATGATTGAATGACATTAGCAAAAAAAATGTGAACAAACATCTGTTGAACTTCTGGAACACCTAAACGAGGTGTTCAATCCAGCCCTGGAAAATCAACCATTGCTCACTAACTTGTCAGAGGCACATAACTCCGCTCAAGGCTTTGGCAGTTGCATCTTCAATACCTTGTCGGGAGGCAGGACTCTGCAAAGGGTGATGGGATGGATAGATATGTTGAGATATGCTGGACTCACTTGAACTCAATTCATGGAAACCTCTACCATTATCTACCATTACATACTCTTCCTGTCCTTGTCATGGCGAAACCGAGCAAAAAACAGAAGTTGACATTGTTCACAGCTTTGCAAATCTGACTCAACATGACTAAACCCCGATTAATCCAAACAACTTCAATCCATGAATCCATGACTGTCCCGAGCAATGGATCTTGGGGATGCATCCCAGCAAGCCCAGCAAGTTCTGTGATCATCATATTGAAATAAAAAATCCTCAACTATTAATATGCAATTAATATGGAATGTGGAATATTAATTAATGGAATATTGTAAGCTATATGGAATGTCCTCAACTATTATGATTAATTAATGCCTTCTGTAATTAACTATCTGTTACTAAATATCACAATACACTATGTTTTTGTAGGATGACGATACATAAATTGCTTGTAAACAACTTACAAACTACCTATACCATCCTATACCTATCTACCTACCGAACTGTGATGCACATCCAAATCAGCTGCCTGCGCGCCTGAAGTGACGCCTGAGACACTCACGGCATAGAAGGCCATCTCCTGGCGAGAAAAAAAACATTGGAACTGGTTGAATGGGGAGGAATTCTATACTGCAGTGTGTATGCGTTCTGTATACTGTATAACTAGGCAGTATCATAAATTTGTTCATAGTAATTCATGTCATAACTGCATATCAAATTATCAAATACTATCAAATACATAATAAATCATAATAATACATCTTATTCATTTATTCATTGTCATTTTATCATGGGCTGAGACCAAGCCGCATGGGCGCACCCAAGCGAAAGCCGTTTGGAGCGAGAAGACGTTGTCCAACTCCGTGAGACCTCGCGGGTGCACCGATTTTTCTCGGGGAATCCATGGGTTTTTTGTCCCGTTTCTATGGCTTCAAAGTTGGTAGAGAGAACCTCTATTTTAGCTGGTTGGTGGTATACCTACCTACCATTGTGGTTTTTCTATCCTGTTAATATATGGTTAATATATATGGTTATGATGATGGTTAATGATGGTTAATCATGTTATCTGGTTGGTGGTTGACCTACCCCTCTGAAAAATATGAAAGTCAGCTGGGACTATTGTTCCCAATATGATGGGAAAAATAAAAAATGTTCCAAACCACCAACCAGTTAGGGTCCTGAAATTCCCATTGGCCCATTGCAGAGCCAGCTCGTAGTAAATGTAGTAAATGTAATGGCCAGCACATTGCCATGGCTGGAGTAAGTGGTGTCAAGCCAAGCCATTTGTAACTGGGATACAGCATACATCAATATTGCTCTGATTTGGCGCAGGAAACCGGTGCAGCTGGGCAATTGTTGGCTTCCTATGCAACAGTCCATCTTCCCAAATGGCTATTGGTAAAACACCTGATACCATCATCCCCCTCAAAGCCATAGATATTGACCAATTCCCATATTATATGTTTTCCTACTTACCTGCCAAATCCTCACAGAAACAGCACTCTGCTGTGCTATCCAAGAAACTCAGAGTGCTTCTTCCCAGCTTTTGCGCTACCTGCGAACCGATTAATTTGTGGTTACTCAGGAACAGACCTGATGGATCAAAATTGAGGAAAACAAAAAAAAGGATGTATATCCATGTAAATCCCATATATTACCACCATCTATTGCTGGTAAAGGTCTCTTTAAGGAAGACATTTGGCTGTCAATCTTCCACCGTCTTCCAACATCCCACAGCCATGGGTTTCCGCACAAAGGTGGCCACCAACAATGTCAGCATGACCAGCCCAGAAAGCGTCACCTCACGGTGCAAACAATGTGGCCTAAGAAGTGGCTGTGTCTGGGTTGCGTGGTGATTTCAGCCCAGGAAAGATACAAGATAAAATTGAACATACAACATCATACAACTACGTATATGTATCTCTAGGTCAAGGGTCTCATAACATGTCTCAATAGATCAAGATCAACATAGATCAACAAAACATGAGACCTCAAACTCTACCATTTGAGGAGTTTATCTTGGTGGAGGACTCCTGTCGTTTGGCTCTCCCGCACTTGACGTTTGGCCCTACCTGCTGGGCACCCTCGCCGCAACACTCAAGGCGGTGCTGTACTTTCCAGCCTGCCCAATCGCAGGCAGCCGGGCACGATTCATGTGACATGAGGTTTGCTGGAAAGCGTCTGATTAGGTCCTGCAGGTCGTAAGAAAAGTCATCGGTAAGCCTTGGACTGGAATCTATGTCGCATCATCCGTTGACTGGGCATTATAGAAACACATTTACAATACTGAGATCTCTCCCATCCCAGCTTCTGCGTCGAGCCTCAACGGTGAGATCCACTGCATAGATGTGCCAAAAGAACCATTGCCTGATGACCCAAGAGCTACGCAAGAGATGGATGGGTGAAACAATGCTTCCCCTAAAATTGCATTCCCATTTTTGTTGGTGAAATCTAGTGATGAACCCCCACATGTGCAGGTGACATCTCCATTTGTCTGGGTAAACTCCCTTGTCACTGCAGTTCCCATCGATCCAAGGCACACAAAATAGAAAATCATCCAGGCCATGGTCATCGCGCAGGACTCTTTGCCGATCTTCAAGCTACCTGGATGTTGCACTACCGAGATTCAAATCCTGGAAGACCACCTAATGTTCATGTGCAGCCCGCAAAAGATCATGGATATGAATCAACAGATCAACATAACAAACCATGAAAAATCTAAATAGGATGCTCGTATCAACACACTCAACAAACGTCCATCAAGCCAGATCATATTCTCGAATACTACAACTCGAGGTGTCTCAACCCACTTGGAAGAAACAAACAAGTATTGGGGCAATCTGTCTCAAACGTGTGAGTGCCCATTCTGACGTGAAGCAAACAATGATTTGGAAAATGACTGGCTCGAAACTTGAGACAAACTACGTAATTAAGCTGCAGATGTGGGTGTCTTCTTCAGTACAATATGGGGTGCCCACAATCTTAGGAATGCAGTGCCATACGCAAGACAGCTTCTCTATGAAAAGTGTTGATTGTTGGGGAACTCCGGTTTTACGGCGACACCCACTGTTTAGCGCCCAGTGCCATGGCACGTTGAAACCACACTGACCGCTCTGCTGCGTTGACCTTCGCACCTGGGGTGAAAGCTTTGGTGCTCTGGTGGATTTCTTGGAAATTCACATGCTCATCCATCTCATTCAAAATTATAGCAGAATAATATAACTTAATATCACTGCTTTACCTGTTTTTTGATGATCTGGCTCTTGTGGTGGTCCAATTGTAACTTGGGCTGTGCAGGAATCAAGCCACACAGTCCATCTACTGTATGGTTTCATGCGCCAGATGCATTTTCACAAGGTACCAGGCAGGTACCAGGTATCGCAAGAAGGTCTTATTGGAGTCAAAGTACAGTTTTTTTTCCAGCGCAAAAAGTCTAAGCCTGTCATTGAATACAATCCGAGAGTGCGCTATGTTTCCAGCCAAAGCTTTGACAAAAATCATGATAAACCATGGGATTTGGGGGTTACTCATAGGCACTTAATAGGCACCCTATGTTCAAACAAACCCATGTTTTTCCGTGGGGGACGCAACCGATGGCTCGACTGAGTGCACGGCTCAGAAATGACCTCAGAGAAAAGCCAACCATTTTTGATTGCTGGAGAATATCATAGGTTTTAGTCCATACCCATTATGTTGGATGGATTATTGCATTATAATGACGTATGCGGGGTTTTGAATTGTCTGGACCCGGTCCCAATCTCCTTATGCTGCATGGAGTTCATTGCAGTGTTCTACGTGAACTGCGCAGGACAAGCAGCGCCCCGTCCTTTATTCCCATCAGGGCTGATTGGTCCGTTCAGCTCTACCTCTCTAACTATATTTCTTGGAATTGGTAAATGGCGTTTCTTCAGAAAAATAAACCAATAGACCCACTATTGGCCCTCAGCTGCCAGGCAAGTCAGGCAAGTTACGTCATGACGTAGAGTTTCATTGAGGTTCCAGTCACCTTTGCTCACCCAAAGGGTAAAGAAGTGACAGTGACACCCTGGGGCTTCTGCTTTCAACCTATAACTATAGGACAGAAACAATAAAATTAACAAGAAACAAAAACTAGAACTACGGAAGCAAATTACGATCCCACAAAAATGGGCTTGTACTGCAAACTCTTCCGAAAAAAAACAACTGGTTGGATTTCACTATTAAATCAAACCTGAATCCAAGCAGCCGCCATCATCCAGATCCTGAGCTATGAACATTGAGCAAATGGAAATTGAGGCAACTCTTGCTGCGCGGAAAGGAACATATTGGTATGTGTATTATACTGTCTGTATACTTAGACCCTTTATGCCGTGAGGTCATTGCAAGGTCGCTTTATAACTTGCCCATATAGCTCTCCATCATTACTATCCCATTACAGCCCCAACGTTGGATGAAGTCCCACTGCGCCAAGACCACCAAGACCACCAAGGCTCAAGTGTGTCAATCTGATGCCGCCCGCTTTTTTGCCTCGGCTCCATGGGTTTCTCCCAATCCAATGGGGAATACACCCCACAAATCTGCAATTTGAATTACTTGAGAAAATTACAGTATGATGATTATATGACACAAACCATGAAGTTTTGGTGTTTTCCCCAGTTTTTGTTGAGACATTTGTACATTAGCCACCTGACCCCGCATCCCCTGGGGACATTGACTGCCAGGCAAAGACCCGGTGATGGCGAAACGCACAAACCTTGAAGCACAAATCACTGGGAAAACTCGGACATTCGTATTAGATAATAGGGCCATGGCGGCCATGTTATAGGTCCATTTTTCACCACTATATAACTAAAATAATGGCCATATTATAGGTCCATAAGAATAGAAAATCTAAATAGGGCCATATTATCCCATCCCCTGCTCATATTAAACACCTTTCAGGAACCATGGTTTAGTAGGACATTTACACATATTTGGGACCGTTTAGGGGTGTTTAATAGGGGGATGGGTTTTATACATGTCATGGGGAATATGAAAGCAAAGTGATTTGGGATAACAACACACCTAAATGGAGATTTAACCGTTGAAGATTTGGATTTCACCAATAACACACATGATAAACTATGGGTATTAAAACATATTCAATCACTTAACATGCCTCAGGATTGAATGGTAGTTGAGTGGGGGACTGCAGCAACCCACTTGCTTCTTATTGTCAAAACAACGTGCAAATTGTTGGAGTGGTTTATTATTAAAACCACCTGCTTTGAGCTTTCACTGGCTTGCACGGATTTATGAACTGATATGTTAAACCCACAAGCCCTTCTTTGATGTTGTTGAACAAGAACAAGAACAAGAACAAGAACAACAACAACAACAACAAACACTAGGCAGGATGAAGACATTTGGTGTATTTTGGGATATTTTGGATTTTGCCATATCTGTCCACCTGATTCGCCAAGTCGCATGGAGATGAGGAAGCCAATGATGAAACCAGTGGCCTTCGTTCAGCTGGCTGTGGGGCATGAGGTGCTGATCATCTAGGTTTTGTGGCAGGTGGTTAATCTTCCATCGTGAAACATCCTCGGGACATGAAGCTATAACCAAGGAATAACACTGGTGCGTCTTTGGGCAAGTGCAATATGATCTGGCAATGACTTGGAATGACATATGTCATATGTTGACATGCAAACATCGCAAACATGTCTTTACACATGTCAAAAGAAGGATTCTATGCTTCATGTGAGTATCATAGGCTGGCGTATTCCAGTGGTTGTACACAACATATGCATTTGATGTGTAGGAACATGTGAGAGTTGTGTTTGTTGTTGTATCAGCTGTACAATTGGGACAGCGGTCGCGGTGCTTCCCCAAGACTGGATGGGTTTCAGAGGAAATGTCACCCCAGTTGTGGTGGATGTTGCAGCCAACTGTTGAGCCACAAATCCACTGAAACCAGTTCTTGACGTTGAATGTCGGCTGGGCTGGGGTGGAGCAACAAGTGCAAACAAGTAACAAGTAACACATATATATATTTATAATTATATATATACATGGGGCAAACATAAAAATCACCAAAATTGGGAATCTATGAGACTTCAGTACTAGAAATTACTAATGACCAATTTGGTGGGTCTATTGGTACCCCATTTTGGACCCATCGCCCAATAGCCATTTACACAACTGATACCACTGCAGGCTGATGCCTCGTGTTCCTGCCGCTCCTTGCTCTCATCATACTCTTGCCATGCGCCCCTGGCAAGTTTTGGGATGGTTGGTAAATGATGAAGGGACCAGGTAGGTGATACATCCCAATAATGGGCTACCACATATCAAACACAATTCATGAGGTCATTTCAGGTCGTTGGAAGTTGTCTGGACCTGGTTGATAGGGCCGCATATAGCTTCGGACATGCCAATCTGTGCTTTGAAGTGGATAGCCTGCCTCAATTTCTTGCAGGTGAACAGCAAACACAGAAGCCTCAGTGGCCATCGGTGAATTTTTGGTGAGTTGCACCCAAACGTGCGAGATCATTGAACCATTGCGGGTTCGGAAAAACACAAAACACTAGGATCTGAGTGGTTAAATTATCTTGGCGATACAACTACCACGTTTCTTTTCTTTATATAAGCTGTTGTGCCTCAAGAATGGAGAGCCTCAGAAATTCGATGACCCAAGATGCATGGGGATGTTGTCGGCGTCTCAAGTCTTGAACGCTAGCCACACAAAACAAGGTGGGTGCAACACCACCTGTGCGGTATCACTGCTGGTTTCTGGCACCCAGCGGCTTGACCCTGAGACAATTCTTAGCATTTTGACGGGCCAAACATCCCAATACCAACATGTCCATATTAGAGATAGCTATGGCAGTGATTTTCTAGAATTGTTCTTGTCAATCTCTAGAGATCACAACGAAAAACAACTCTAGTTGAACCTATCCCCCAGGTCGATCCAAGTCGCAGTAGAACCATGGAGATGACCTCAATGATCCATCCAGTTGAGACGTACTCAGAGACTCAGGGGGGGTCTATAGATTGTAAATTATCATCAAAAAAATGATTATATGAATATACTGCTTGTGGATAAGATTACTACTGTAGTTGCATCTAGTTGTGGATAATTGGATAGTTGTGGAAGGTCTTTGTTCTGGTCAAGAATCTTCACTGGTTGGTGGTTCAACCCTTTAAAAAAGTGTTAACAACATGTTTCAATGGAGGTTATCCGGTTTGTGGAGCTGGACTTAACAGCAAGACATCAAACCACGAACGAGTTCATCTCCACGTCCAATCGCAATCGCAGTTCGTTGTGTGCAGGGACTCCGTCGAAATGTGTCAAAGGGATGGTCTTCCAACATGGATGTTGCTTGCATACCAAAAAATATCCTCCCGCTGAATTAGTGCGCGCAAACGCTTACAGCGCAATTTTAGGTTCCAATCTCAAGACACGCGCCAGAACCATACGTTTCACCTCGTGGTGTTCATCTTCTTCATCTTATTTTTCTCCAGTTATAATCTATTTGTGCAAAAATATACACCCATAAAATGAGTTGAGTTGTCAACTCAAAATCGCCCCATGTTGCTCTCATTTGTTTGGCATCAGGTTACCATGGCCCCCCCCTGAGGCAATGCCACCAGGACACACCCAGCAAGTAGTACCCTGCATGGAGCGCGAAGGGATCTCTTCGCAGGACATCTGCAAAGGCGTCCGCGCCGGCGAAACCTCGAGGGGTTCGAGTGGCCTGTTGACCAAACCGTGGTTGGGGAATGTCGGGGAGCCCTTGGTTGGTCCAAAAAGGTCCAAAATGGCAATGTCAAACCAGGGAAAATGTATGAACATGTGGATGAATCCATGACCATTGCATGATAAACCTATGTTTGAGCGCCGGTGCAAAGCTTGCAAAACAATAAAGTAACATATGGGACAGTGAAGTACACTTCAGCCCGTCCAAGGTGATAACTCAGCCAAAAGAAATAGGAACCCAACCTCTGCAGGAATGTACCATCGGTTGCTCGGAAGGAATTGGCAACCAAGAAACCTATTAAGTGAGTGCCCAGAATTCGCAATGCAGCATTATCCCGCCACCGCAGAAGCGCTGGTACACCGAACCTCAAGTTGGTCTGGTTTGGAGGCACTTGGGTGATGTTGTGGTTATTCTATTTCATTTGGATCCTGAAACGCAGTTGTGAATCCTGGCTTGGAGGGTTGGAACCTTCAAATGGACAATGACTCCATCTATAATCAGGATCATGAATTGCTGAAACATATTTTGATTCGTGCATGGTGATCCCAGTCAAGGATGCAACATTATGAACACAGCGACGCTGACATATTTGGGGGTTGTACATCAAGGTATGAGTTTGATATGAATGTCTGATCAGCTGGGTATCCTTCAATGTCTCGTTCAATCTCATCCATGTGTTCAACAATACCAGATGATACGAGTACAACGTTGCAATATACTCACCGTGACGCTTCCCTTACCGGTATTGAGACTGATTAGCTGGGGAGTTTCATTTTTTTGACAAGATACCTTTCAGTGCTGCATGGTGATAGCCCCATGTCACTTAGTTGCAGTGGGTGAACCTTCCGTTGACCGTGCATCCTGACAACTACAACCTGTTCAGACAGCCCTCATGGTGGCTTTTGCGTCTCAGCCAGGAGTCAGGAGGATCAAGAATCTCACACAGCTGAAGATATCCGCATAGAGTCTACCTCAAATTTCCATATGAGCCGCTAACATGGTGTTCCCGTGGATCAGGTCTTTGGAATAGTGTTGAACTGTGTCAAATTGTTGCAAAACCTAGGTGGGTTTGCCCCCACTTTTGAGTCAAAAACTGTGCAAAAGAAATAAGACATATCAAGACAGGAAAACCTCCGTTGACTGTCTCTCAACAAAACTGCAATTTTCAATGACCATTTCATCTATATGATTGATTTTGTTCATTGTCAGCGTGGACTTCCAAAGGGCAACGAATGATGAATTTTGCCACTGGTTCAGGGTCCAGGGTGCTTCCCCGATATCCGAGTATAGCGGCAACCGGCGAACCGGGCCGTGAACCGGCAAACCGTGGCCGTACGGCTCCACGGTTCCACGGTTCCACGGTTCCACGGCTCAGCCGTGAGCCGTGCGGCCACGGCTGGGCTCCACGGTTCCACGGCTCAGCCGTGGAACCGTGCGGCCACGGCTGGGCTCCACGGTTCCACGGCTCAGCCGTGGAACCGTACGGCCACGGCTGGGCTCCACGGTTCCACGGCTGAGCCGCCACGCTGCGCTCCACGAATCCACGGCTCAGCCGTGGAACCGTGGAGCCTCGCCGTAGCCGTACGGTTCCACGGCTGGAGCCGTGGAACCGTGGAGCCCAGCCGTGGCCACACGGTTCCACGGCTGAGCCGTGGAACCGTGGAGCCCAGCCGCGGCCGCACGGTTCCACGGCTGAGCCGTGAAACCGTGGAGGCCAGCTGTGACCGTGCCTTCCGCAGTTCGTTAACTTCATATTTATTTAATAGTAGTACCGCACAAACGGTTGCGGAAGTTTTAAAAATAGGAAACTTATAAGAGATTGGTTGTTGTGAATCAGGGATGGCAGACCGAATCCACTGATGGACCGAAAGGTGCTTGAAGTCTTCTCTCTTTCTTTCTTTTTCTCTGACTACCTACCTACCTATCTACCTACCTATCTATCTTCAATGTATCTATTTATCTATCTATTGATGTATGTATCTTTCTCTCTGTCATCGAATTACCTATCTATCTATCTATCTATCTATCTCTATCTCTATCTCTATCTCTATCTCTATCTCTATTTCTTTCTCTATCGCTATCTCTATCTCTATGTCTATCTCTCTCTCTCCCTCTCTCTTTTTCATCTGTCTATCTGTCTAGCTGTCTATCTATCTATCTATCTATCTATCTATTTATCTATCTATCTATCTGTCTATCTGTGTAACTGTCTATCATGTAGTATAGTGAAGTGTACTTTAGTGTAGTGGAGTGTAATGGAGTGTAGCGAAGCGAACTGAAGCGACACCTGAACCTCCAAAAGTGGTGCGAACTCCTGGTGTTTTACACAGTTTGACTTCGAAATGTGCTTCGCGACACAACAGCGTGCACTTGTTCGACATCTGAACTTCCAAAGGCGGTTCGAACCCCGGGTGTTTTTAACATGTTGACGTGGAAATGTGCTTCTCGTTACAACGGCGTGCACTTTTTCGACATCGCAATTTCCAAAAGTGATGCGACCATGGTGTGTTTTGTACATTTTGACTTGGAAATGTGCTTCCCGCCATAGCGACGTGCACTTTTTCAACATCTCAACTTCCAAAAGCGGTCCGAGGCTGAGGAGTCTTGTACATTCTGACTTGGAAATCGACGCGTAGGGAAAAAGTCGCGAGATAGAGTGATACACGCACGACAGCCATGAGGACACGATAGCGCGAGAAAAAGGTGCGGTTACCACGCGCAAAAGCAATGTAAAGATAGATTTTGGATGTGCGGAGAAATGCCGCAACAAGTTTGCAAAAGCAAGTAATGATGCGTTTCGGAAACAAAGCAAGAAGGCACTTCTTTTTGGAGTATTTGGACCGAAAGCATGAAGCGCGTACATTGCAGCACAACATAGTCTCTACGAACACACACCGCGGTTGTTTGCAGCTTCGCCAATTGAAACTGCGTGCGGCCGCGTGGAAAGAATTACTACGAGGAATTTTGTCGCATTGCAGTGGAACAACACACTCACAAACCGTGTAATGAGATTGTGATCTCGCAAGTGGGAACTGATTTGCGCAGGACGCAAAAATGTACGATAAAACGTACCGGAGAAGAAAGGAACGGGGTTCAAATGTGGACAAAGAAGAAACGGTGCGCAGGTAAAAACATGAGAATTATGTTCGGGCTCGTCACAATGACTCTAATTATGTACAAGAGGACGAGCGGCCAAAAATACAATGCATTCTTTGCGCAAAGGTTTAACTAAGTATAGGTTCAAAATGTTTCAAATAGATGTATACATAATGAAACCTTAGGTATAAAGGGCATGCAAGTTCGGAATTGGTGTTAGAAGAGAAAAACATCTAGGTGTTTGTTATGAGGGAACATGTTTTGATGAAAGCCTTGAATCGGAAGCAGCCAGCACGCTTTGTTGACGCGAGCCGCCAGGCGAAGGTGTCCAAGGTGAGAAGCGACTGCAGAGAGCGGCGCGCTCAAGCAGCTCGAGTGCGAAGAAATCTAGTTTCGGAAGTTTCTTCGAAACTTCTTTTCTGCAGGAAGGCCGCACGTTGATGGTTCTTCCGATGCTGCTTTTGGATTGCGGCAGTTTCCAGGAACAGATTGCGGGCATGCTGCGGCAAGAGCACAAACAGCAAGCCACGTACAGGTGTCATTCGTCGCGCGGCCACAGCAATGCGTTTCAGAAATGCAAAGGATTGCTCTGCAGCGCTATCATTAAAGCGGCGGAATTGAGCATGCGTTTGGGGCCACACGGAGGGCAAAGGCGAGGTGCCATTGGGCCGACAACCAGAGTGGCCTTTCCGAAAATGAAATTTGTCAATGGCCAGCCTTAATTTTGACAGCGTGCGTGTGATTTTGTTGCGATTGCGACGCTTTTTCGCTGTGATAAATTTCTTCAGAGTGCACGCACAATCGTACCACACCAGAGGAAGATGTTCGTGCAAGAATTGAAGCCGCTCCTTTTTGGAAAGTTTCTTTAGCTCCTTTCCACGAGCGACACTGAAGGAATCCAGGAGTTCCGCTAAAAAGAAGTACACGCCAGTCGGCGACTCGTGTGTGCGTACACCAATTTAAGGGCTCCAATCACTTGGCACGGCTTCACAGCTGCCAGTAAGCCTCCGCTCCGTCTGGCTTTGGTCATCCGATCCCATTGTGCCCGGCAGCTCTTCGCCTGCTCTTTGTCGGTGAATGTTATTTGTTGGCCCGTGCGCGGTTTGACCTGGCACTCCCGCGATTCGGGATCAAGAAAGGAAGCACCAAACTGCTGTTGGAACCGTAAAGGAACGTGAGAGCTCAACAGCGAGAAGGAGTGTCCAGAAGCAGTCTGAAAGAAATACTTGCGCGAGCGGGACACTTTGATGACCTTGGGAAGATCCACAGGATAACTGCCGTGAGCATGCACCAAAGCAAACCGCAAAGCTTTGCATAATCGTCGGCAAACTGGGAGACAAGGCAACACACACTGAGCCTGGATTGTGAGCTGGGGCGCGGCAGGATGCAAAAAGGAAAGAACGCGCAACATCAGTGTATCGGAGCCCAGGACTGGATCAGAATCACGCAGATGAACGCAGCAATATTTCTTGCCGGGCATTGGCGGATTTTGGCAGCCGGTAAGGCAATGAGCTTTTAGAAGATTGCAATTCCAAATGCCATCGTCGGTGTTTGCACACAATTTTGTTCGCACCTTAGCATTGCCATCCACGACGAGGACGCCGGTAGAGCAAGCGCTGCATTCGTGCATGTGAAGCCAGCGTGTTTGAAAGAGGTTGGTGATTCGTGGCTCAAGGAGGCGACAGAGGGGCTCCATTCTATTGTTGGAAAGAGCCCAATCGATGCTTAAGCTTTCGTCGCCGAGGAACCGCGTCAAAGAATATTGCAGCCAGGTGTCTCGCAGCAATGTTTCAAAGTGCCGGGTTTTGGAAGCAAACTGGATTGAGTTGGCAATGCCGCGAAAGGAACCGCCGCAATTCACCAGAAGATTCGTCACTGTGTCGAGAAAGCTTGCCGCGAAAAGGATATTGGAGGACGTATGGAATGTAGTTGGGGATGCTGTTGATAAATACCGACTTTCTCGGCCACTGGCGGAAGTAGCTTCAATCCATGGGCCGCAATACTTTCGGTGGCACTGAGGACATATGTACGTGCACACTTTGACGAAAATTTGCCTTTCCAAAGTAGCGATGCAAGGCACAACTTTTTCACGCAGAGGTGCCAGCACACGTGAACACGCGACGCATGCAGATACTGGTGGACGCACGCAGCGAAAGGGAACGTACTCCGGGATGTGCAGTGTTGTGCTCAGCAAATGAGGTGCGTGGTTCTCCAGCTTTTGCAGGATGAAATCGCAGTCGGCTGAATCAAGCTGCATTCCAGGATAGGTTTCCCGCAGCATGGCGTGAGCCACCAAGCCTCGGCATTCAGTGTCTGCAAGGTGATTCGCGACAACGAAGACAGGGAGTAAGTCGGCAGAAGCAGGAAAGAGCAGGCGATCAAGTCTAGATGATGTAGAGCCGCCAGTAATTGTCGGGGTCCTGTCTTTAGTTTTCAGATTGAAAATTTTGGCTGCAGAGTCAAATGGGCTGGTGTCATGACAAAAATCATGCAACTTTTGAAGCACGGCATCCATTGACCCGGAATCGAGCAGAGGAGGCTCGGCTGCTTCGCAATCAATTTTGTAGGCTGTCTTGATGCTGTTTGTGATATTGAGGTGCTGCTGGTTATATTGCTCGCTGTTTGCGGCGAGTTTGTGGTTGAAAACTTTGAGCAAGTTGGAAAATGAGAGTGCCAGATTTTGTTCGACAGGAAAGCGTCTTTTCCTAACCCTGTGCCCGGAACCTTTTTGGATGTAAAAACCAAGTTGCGCATGGTGCAAAAGCGTAAACGCATTGATAACATGATTGCGAGCAACGTCCTTGGCAAGTATCTCGCCCGACTCTGTGTCATGGAGCTTTCGCAACAAAGCGTTTTGTTCAACTATAAGGGACGATGTGGACGTGAGAAGCCATTGAGCACCGACGACGCAATAGAGAAGATCACTTGCAGCTAAAGCGTCCCACCATTGCGGAAAGTTCGTGGAGCAATGGGAAAGAGGATCTGGGATAGAAGCTGTTGGGAATGATTTGCCCTCGAGGAGCGAAACCAAGGAAGGATATTTTTGCGACGCCTGTTGTCGCAAGCTGTTTTGATCCAGGAGCTGCAGCAAATCCGACGCAGGCGACAAGAATTGAGATTGCAGGGACAGATAGTCGAAAATGGTTTTGGACACTTTCACAACAGATTGCGACAACCTACGGCTCCACATTGCATTCTCATTTCCCATCTGGAAGCAAGCATGCCGCCAAATGAAGACCAGTGGAAGTAAGCACGGAAATGATGACCATCTTACAATATCTCACGACATCTGACAAGACTGTACGATCCTATCCACAGCTAGTATCTTTCAATAGCTCGCAGGCACGGTTAGATATTGCCAGTCACCGTCCTAGTCACTGGATGTCGCTGGTTCACTCACTGTCCAGCGCAGTTGGCGCCTCTGGTGGGGCACCAATGGGGCGTCGCGGCTGGGAGGCGACCTGAACGAGGCGGAAACCAGGACATCACTTGAGAAGAAATGTCACAAGTGCTGTAGGAAAATGTAAGATACAACAAGATATATATGTAAAAAAGTGCAAACAAAAAGAGCGCTGCTATAGACAATGCTCCACAAGAAGTCTTGAATTTGTGGGAAGCTTCTTCACCTAGGTTGTGGGTCTCAAGTGGCACCAGCAGCGTAAGTCATGCAAACAGTGATGTCAACCGACGTAAACCGCTGAGACGCGGATTGCACAGGCGACCAGAATCCACAAAGACCCTATAGAGAATTTGGAGGAGACCAGGAATCCCGACACGCGTTGCAGAGAAGCGGGTGCGGACGGTTGCATCGTGCCATGCACTACTTGGGCTCTGGCTGGTCGCCAAGTCAAGAATTAGAGCCAACGAAAGAGCGATTGGAACTCACCCAACGTATCTTCTGCTGACGGAATTGCACATGTGCAGCACCAGAAGCAGCCACGGAAATGATCGCCACATCGTACAATATCTCACAACATCTCACAATAATTCTACGAGCCTATCCACAGCTAGTATCTTTCAATAGCTCTCAGTCAGGGTTAGATATTGCCAGTCACCTTCCTAGTCACTGGATGTCGCTGGTTCACTCACTGTCCAACGCAGTTGGCACCTCTGGTGGGGCACCAATGGGGCGTCTCGGCTGGGAGGCGACCTGAACGAGGCAGAAACCAGGACATCACTTGAGAACAAATGTCACAAGTGCTGTACGAAAATGTAAGATACAGAAATATATATATATGTATGTAACAAATGAAAACAAAAAGAGCGCTGTTATATACAGTGCTCCACAAGAACTCTTGAATTTGTGGGAAGCTTCTTCACCGAAGTTGTGGGTCTCAAGTGGCACCAGCAGTGTGAGGCATGCAAACAGTGATGTAAACCGACGTAAACCGCTGAGACGCGGATTGCACAGGCTACCAGGATCCACAAACACCCTATAGATCCCTATACAGGCTTTGGAGGAGACCAGGAATCCCGACAGGCGTTGCAGAGAAGCTGGTGCGGACGGTGGCATCCTGCCATGCACTACTTGGGCTCTGGCTCTCAGTTGTAGCCGTAAGGGTCGCCAAGTCAAGAAGTAGAGCCAACGAAAGAGAGATTGGAACTCACCCAACGTATCTTCTGCTGGAGGGATTGCACATGTGCATGACCAGAAGTGGGCACGGAAATGATCGCCACATCTTACAATATCTCACAACATCTCACAATAATCTACGATCCTATCCACAGCTAGTATCTTTCAATAGCTGTCAGTCACGGTTAGATATTGCCAGTCACCTTCCTAGTCACTGGATGTCACTAGTTCACTCGCTGTTCAGCAAAGTTGCCACCTGTGGTGGAGCTCCAATGGCGCGTCTCGGCTGGGAGGTGATGTGCGAGGCACTCCTCAGAGAGTGGAAAAGTGTTCAAAGATGTTAGAACGGAAACAAATGTTCGATACCGTTGAAAAGCCCTGCGCAGATCGTTGCTGTGTCTCTTGTCCCCGCTCCCCGTTGTCCCCATCTGAACTGAGGCACAAGGTTGCAGAAATGCCCGCACTAGACACCTTGCCAACGCTTCACAAGGTGAAGTCGCAAGAGTGTCTCAAGACAAGCAATCTGCAAACGGCAAATTGTACTGCATCGTGTATTACTGCATCTGTATCAGGTAAGAATAAGATAGAGAAAGGTAGGAAACTCGACCAATGGAATAGAGGCACACTGCTCGGGCGTGGCCGAGACCTAGCTCTCGGACTTCGACTTCGCCGCTGCCTCAGTAGCATTGACACACACAGGGTGGCAGCACTTTCCGGTAAACACCCAAAAGAACAGAAGTATATTATTATTATGTAATATTATGTAGTATATTTTGTGGGGGCGATTGCCAGCGTGCCTGTTGGATTCTTGGGT
>CAMXCT020001835.1:27500-85000 GCA_947184155.2 Cladocopium goreaui
ATCACATAAGATCACTACGTCAGACGTGGCAGTTTCAATGTACAGTACATGTACTGTACACTGTACAATGTGTATAAACAAAATTATTTCATTGACGAGTTTCTTAGGGCTGCCTTTCTGTGATGATAGATAAGGACTCAGCGAGCGCAATGTCTGAAGTTGCAAGAACATGCAAGAACAGCATCAGCTGCGCATCAAGGACTGATGCATCTTTCCGGCAATGGCTAAGAGAAAACATCAAAGATACAACGTATGATACAACATTGATGCAATGCGTTAATGGGATATCAAACAACCCTTTCGTTCTCCATTTCACACTCATAGCCTGGGAGGACCAGTCACGCCTGTTGAAACGAGCTAAAGCTGCAGATAGGGCATGCTGATCATTCAGCTAGTGCAATGAGAGACGTCTGAGGGAACATGACGTTCTGCACATTCACCGCTGAAATGATCAAATCCCTACCCACTGCAGCTGTGGTTGGAGGCGGTTGCTACGTCGATATCAGTGCATGACGGCATGTGTCAATGTAGCCACCGCTGGTTCAAATCAAGTTACATTCGTGCGGGTCAGTAGCATGAACCCAATGTCTCCAACAAACTGCCTCATTATCTTTTGTAACGCAGGCGACTTCAGAGATGCTTATCTAAAAAATCCATGTCAATAGTTCCCTGGACTCAGGCATCGCTTCAAAACTTATGCTGTGTGAAGGAAGTCTTGAGGCGCTCAAGGATTGAGCAGAACTTATTTGAAAAAAACGGAAGCACACAGCCCGAGCACAAGTTCAGACACTGTTGCCACCGCAGGATCGGATGCACTGAATTAGCGTCTACTAGCCGCTGCATCTAGGGCTGTCCGGCTGTCCTTGCAAAGGTGTAAACCAACTGTTGTTCTCAAATTTGGTGCTCCCAAACAAACCGTACACCCAACGAACCTCTCTACTGCAATGATGCATTGCTTGTGACACTTATATACACTTATGTGACCCAACAATATCTTGGTGCCCTATTTGGAGAGATCACATAAGATCACTACGTCAGACGTGGCAGTTTCAATGTACAGTACATGTACTGTACACTGTACAATGTGTATAAACAAAATTATTTCATTGACGAATTTCTTAGGGCTGCCTTTCTGTGATGATAGATAAGGACTCAGCGAGCGCAATGTCTGAAGTTGCAAGAACATGCAAGAACAGCATCAGCTGCGCATCAAGGACTGATGCATCTCTCCGGCAATGGCTAAGAGAAAATATCAAAGATACAACGTATGATACAACATTGATGCAATGCGTTAATGGGATATCAAACAACATCAAACAACCCTTTCGTTCTCCATTTCACACTCATAGCCCGGGAGGACCAGTCACGCCTGTCGAAACGAGCTAAAGCTGCAGATAGGGAGGCGTGCTGATCATTCAGCTAGTGCAATGAGAGACGTCTGAGGGAACATGACGTTCTGCACATTCACCGCTGAAATGATCAAATCCCTACCCACTGCAGCTGTGGTTGGAGGCGGTTGCTACGTCGATATCAGTGCATGACGGCATGTGTCAATGTAGCCACCGCTGGTTCAAATCAAGTTACATTCGTGCGGGTCAGTAGCATGAACCCAATGTCTCCAACAAACTGCCTCATTATCTTTTGTAACGCAGGCGACTTCAGAGATGCTTATCTAAAAAATCCATGTCAATAGTTCCCTGGACTCAGGCATCGCTTCAAAACTTATGCTGTGTGAAGGAAGTCTTGAGGCGCTCAAGGATTGAGCAGAACTTATTTGAAAAAAACGGAAGCACACAGCCCGAGCACAAGTTCAGTCACTGTTGCCACCGCAGGATCGGATGCACTGAATTAGCGTCTACTAGCCGCTGCATCTAGGGCTGTCCGGCTGTCCTTGCAAAGGTGTAAACCAACTGTTGTTCTCAAATTTGGCGCTCCCAAACAAACCGTACACCCAACGAACCTCTCTACTGCAATGATGCATTGCTTGTGACACTTATATACACTTATGTGACCCAACAATATCTTGGTGCCCTATTTGGAGAGATCACATAAGATCACTACGTCAGACGTGGCAGTTTCAATGTACAGTACATGTACTGTACACTGTACAATGTGTATAAACAAAATTATTTCATTGACGAATTTCTTAGGGCTGCCTTTCTGTGATGATAGATAAGGACTCAGCGAGCGCAATGTCTGAAGTTGCAAGAACATGCAAGAACAGCATCAGCTGCGCATCAAGGACTGATGCATCTCTCCGGCAATGGCTAAGAGAAAATATCAAAGATACAACGTATGATACAACATTGATGCAATGCGTTAATGGGATATCAAACAACATCAAACAACCCTTTCGTTCTCCATTTCACACCCATAGCCCGGGAGGACCAGTCACGCCTGTCGAAACGAGCTAAAGCTGCAGATAGGGAGGCGTGCTGATCATTCAGCTAGTGCAATGAGAGACGTCTGAGGGAACATGACGTTCTGCACATTCACCGCTGAAATGATCAAATCCCTACCCACTGCAGCAGTGATTGGAGGTGTACATGAGCGGCCACACTTGATCAAACTATTGACAAATATATCAATATCAATAAAGAATTTGATTTGCAGCCTCATGCAACCACTTCACCATGGTAGACCCCTCTGTCACACCCCTGTTTTTAGCAAACTCCAACATTTCAGCATCAGGCGCTTTGTGGTCGGGCTATCTCGTCACCTTCATGCTGAAGCCCCTCGTCGAAATGGAAAGGTCCCAAAGGGCCAAAGGATCCGACAGTTCCAACAGCTTCTGCATGGGGACGGCGAGCACCCAAGGTCGCAACTCCAAAAAAAGGAGCCTGGAATGTCTCGACGGGCTCGTCGGGGAAGAAACCCAACTCTATGACCTGCAGATTCGGTGGATTGCAGCCAACATACATCCGAAAACACCATTGAACACGAACTCAAAAGTTACCTGTCACAAGTGAAACAAATAACATGCCCTTCCTCCAGCTTGGGGAACTAGTTCTTGGTGCAAAAGCGTTCGTGCAGCTTCCAGCACTGGGCTTGAGGAAGAAGCCATCGAAACCAAACAGTGTAAGCAAAATCAAGCAAACAATGCAAGCAAAAGGAAACTCACCAATTCCGTCCATCTAAATCCTAAGCAACTTTGAAACAAACGGAGAAATAAAAGGAGTTTCATCCTGGTTGCACACGTCAAACAAATTCAGAGTTCCAGAACCCCAGCTACACCACATCTGTAAGCGCATGCAAGCATCAGAGATGATTTCACTAGACTCACTATGTAGACTTGCAACATGATCGACCTTAGACCACAACTCTGTTGCTGGCACAACATTCCACTGCACCAAGTCGGTCCTGCCTCTGTGTCCCTTTCATGGGCAATCACTTTGGTCAGCTTTTGGCGCCGTGTTCCACATTGTACGATGTCCCCTTGTATCAAGTCACCTGCCTTGCGCTCAGACCGAACGTCATTCTCAAACACGACCACACGATGAGAGGATGTCACGGTGATTTCAGCTTGCGTAGTGCGCAAGGTTCGCAGGCTGCGCTTCTTGGAACTCAAAACCTTGGTCTACGCATGTCTGTGGTAAACTTGGGCCCTGTTCTGAACCCCGGGCCCGAAAGGCTAGGTATATAATGAAGTTGCTAATCCGTTGGTTCATTGTCCAAAATAAGAATCAAATGAAAATAGAATCAACACTTTGAAAAGACAAAGTGTTCAAAGCCCTGCAATACAAAAATAAACATAGCCCATCATAGCCCTATTATGTACTTGATCTTAAATGCGAGTTGGCAGCCTCCTTGCACTCAACTCGCAACGCTCGGTCAAACCCTGCAATATCATCACCTTCACGAAGATCGCGGGCAGTCTTGCGGCCGTTGCTGGGGGTTCGGAACAAGGTCTCTGGCAAGTAGCATCTGGCGTTCTCGTGCAGGTACCCGACGAGCTCAAAGCCATCATCATCGTCATTCCCAGGGCTGCGGAATTCAAAATGGCGCAGAAGTCGCCTCGTGCTGTTCGAAGGCGACACAGGACGTTGTGAGCTCCTCAAGACACTTCCTCCATCTTCTCGCTCTGGAATCTGGGGACCGGAAGGACTCTCTTGGATGACAGCATGTAAAGCTTGCATCTGGTTTGGCTTTCTGTCATCACCACTTCTGTGGTTTGGCTTTCTGTCATCACCACTTCTGTGGTTTGGCTTTCTGTCATCACCACTTCTGTGGTTTGGCTTTCTGTCATCACCACTTCTGTTCCAGTAGTAGGCTATGAAACCGACCAACGCAGCAGCTGCGATGACCCCCAAACAAATCAAAAGACCAATCTCAACACAACCTTCTTTTGCATATTCAACCTTGATCTGTTTCTTGGCGCCTGGAATCTTGGTGTGATCCAAGCCCAAAGCTTGGAGAATGCATTCCTTCAACTTCTTTTCGTATGCCAAAGGATCGGCCGTGTACTTGGAAAAGTCTTCATTGATTTTGATCTTGTACCTGGCCTCACCAGGCTTGAGCCCTGCCATATTGTTGGGAGAGCCAAGAGATCCCACCACAACTTTCCCATGGATATTGTATTTTCCAACGCATGAAAACTCGGAGATTGGAAAGTATGCTGCCAACTTGGACTTGAGATGATCACCCACTTCCTCCGCATTCATCATAGGGATTCCATTGTCCTGCAGGAAAGCAGGGATATCCTCTTTTGCGATGTAGACCTTTGAGCCCACTGTCTTGGTCTTGTACAAGATTGGCATCTTGCACAGTTCCACGCTGAGCGGCTCAGGGCGCTCACGTACTTGCCGTTCGCTGAGCCCCGGCCTCCCCAAGCACTCAATGCTGTCCATCATATAGCTCATCAACATCCCGCGATCATAGAGGTCTTTGAGGGCATCAATGGATCTGCTCATCCTCTCGAGGTTGGGTCGCAAACACAAAGGATCACAGGCTGGATTGGGATCGGTGGCGAGCTTTTTCCCGTACCAGTATGCAAGTCCGACTGGAATGGCAGGAAGTGCACCCGGGATATGGGCGGCAGTTCCCAAAGCCACAGCACTGCCCGAAGTGACGGCAACGCCCACCGTCGGACAATAGCTACGCCCATTACGCTGAGAGACTCCCATTTGAGCACCAGCTTGAGAAAGGGCGTGGCTGGCTTGATTGCCCATCCTGCTTTGGCTTCAACTTCTTCCTGCGATGCAAAGCCTCTGCTGCTTCGAGCCATGAATTCAAGATTGGCTGTTTCAGCGATGTGTCCATGCACAACGTTGCACCAACCCAACCAAAAGTACAAATTCCACGAACTCTAAGATGCCAAGTGTAAGTTATAAGAACACAGTGACCATTCAGACACGTTTCAAAATCACTCTGCTCCATCCTCCCCCGCAGGCGGCACCTGCTGCACGGCATAGAAGGCCAGCATGCCGAAGCCCAGCACCCCGCAGAAGGCCATGGCATCGCCCTTCTTCACCGTCAACTCCTCCTGCCGCCAAGGCGCCAGGGAAGGAAGTGGAGAAGATATGTGGATGTGTTATGAAATTGTGAACAGTGAACATACACTTGCTATTCCTTACTTACTATCCCTTACTATCCCTTACTATCCCTTGCTATCCCTTATTATCCCTTACTATACAAGTTGGCATGGAAACCTTTGGCTGAGGTTTGGAAACATACTTGATAATGATAAGCCTAAGCTGAGACTGTTTGGGTCTTTTTGGGGGTGGCAAGCAAGCACCAGCGAGATTGGCCATCTGAGAACCGTTCATAGAGATATCTACTCAGTACGTTTTTACTGTTTTGTTCCTGCAAAAGTTCTGCAACTTAACTTGCAGCAAGTCTGTGCTGCTTCAAGATTTCAATATAGGAGAGGGGGTAAGCTCTAATCTTTTTTGTGATCCCAATGAACATCTGAGAATCACTTTAAATCAATCGGGATCAAATGGATAAATGGCAAGTGATGACTAGATCTGTAAGTGGTTCAAAGATCTTCAAAGCACAAACCCAATCGCCCAATCAAGTTGAGACTTAATGCATGACATCATGTTGGTCATTTCAAAATACACCAGGCATTTCGATCCATTTCTGTAGCTTTGCCGACGACCAGGATCACCCCGGCAGCACAGTGCCACTGTCCCTGTCGACCAGCTGTGAATAACCATCCGCCTGTCGACACTAAATGGGATTGGCCAAGTCGCACTGATTCACAGTACAACAAGTGCATGGAAATTCGATGAAATGGCAGTGTGTCAAAACCTTGTACCCCTGGTGAACATCAAAATAGCTGGTAAATGGATGTTCATCCCCCTAAAAATTGTATTAATAGGTATTGATCCATACCCAAATTAGATTGGGTAGCCAGTAGCCAATCCTCTGCTTCTCTGAAATTGAAGACAGACCCTCAACTACCACCAGGTAACCCATTGAAATCAACGCCGGGTAAGTGTCTGACATATTTGATCAGGTATTCGGGAATTACATTAGACTTCCAAGGAAATTCATGGCAGTGTCAAATACATGGTTGCTACCTACCTACTGTTCAAGCTGGTGCATGGAGTTTGGCCATAATTCCCCCCCCCAACATAGAGGAACCCACGTGGTTAGCACCCGCAAAACACATAGGAATTGGATAATGTTCAGACATGTCACTACACCAAGCCCCCTCACTGGACAGCTCTTGATCTTCCCCAATTTGTAGGATTCGTGGCAAAAGTTTGAAAGCAAATAGGTATACCAATGTGTTGCACTAGTCTTGTTGATTGTATAGTGCGCTGTATCTGTGGATAGCAATCATCGCTGTTTCGCGTTTTCACGTGTCCGCCCTTATTTTCCCGATATGCGGGTTTCCTAAAATAGGGGTACCCCTAAAACATCCACTTTATTCCTGGATTGTCCACTTTAAACCATCCAGTTTGGGGTACCCCCATTTTGGGAAACCTCCATATGTTTATTGGTTGTCTCACCTTAACCCAGGCCCCCAGCCCATCCAAAGCTCAAGGCACTGGAGGCTGAAGCAATGTACTGGACGCAACTGAGAGAGGCAGTTCAGTCCTGGCCAAGCAACTGAGTGGCTTTTTTGCCACGCAACCCGGGATTTGTTGCAAGCAAATGGGGATTTTACAAGACAAACGTGATGAATTGGCAGGAATTGGCAGGCGGCTGTGGGGCATTCACCCATCTGCACCAGTTATTTAGGGCTTCTCTATGAATCCCTTCTGTGTTGGCTGTCACTTGGGTGTGGGTCACAGTTGATGGTTATAACAAAACATATCCGTCCAATTTGTGAATTCTATTGGTTACGGATAACACAATATAGATCCCCTTGATTGTGATATCCTTGCCTCATCTTGCCTTCGTGATCATGAATGTTTCCAAATATTACCTATAAATCTATAAAGTAGAGTTAAGTTCAATACCAGATTACATGGCAAATCCTATATAATTCGGATGTGTAGCCCCAGTTGAGTTCCACGTGACCCTGTATCCCACATTGATCTCCCCCAAACTCCTGAAGTCATCGACCCTCAGCAACGTCCTGAGCCGTGGTCCGTTGATAGGAGATGAAGGGTACGCTGACGCTGACTGCTTTGTGTTGTCACTTCTATACAGTAACGTGATTTTCAGCAAAGCACTAGTATCATCTAGTATCTTATCTATCTATTTTTCTAATAATCTACAGTAATATAGCTTATATATATATTTTTATATAATTTATATAATTTATATAATCAAATCAAATGATCTATCCATCCAATCCATCTCTCCCTATCTAAAAATCCAGAAGCATCGAGACATCCCCATGACAGTGACTCCCAGTCCTGGCAGCAGTCGGTCGTCCATCTGCCACTACCAAGCATGCCACGGCCAGCCGAAGCATGGCGGAACATGGGGAAGGACCTGAACTTAACACTAGTGGAGCCAACGCGGTTGCGGATGATAAGATGTACTGATTTGTTTGGAAACATCCAGTTTTGGCTTGATGATGATTGATGATTGCGGATAAACATATCCTGAAGTTGGGAAACATCGGACTTCATGAATGTGTTGGGCTTAGGGTTACCTAACAAAATCACAAGTCCCAACTACTACTCGACAGCCTTCCACTGAGTCACTTACTCGTTGGCTGCGGCCAGGAGAAGCACAGTGCTCTTCCCAAGGACCGAGAAGGACTTCAATCAATGGGATCGTCTTTGACTATGATCCAGCCATCTGAAAAATTAGGTCCAAATTGATTCAACAATGGACACGGAAACGCATCGGTGGGCTTCACCCATTTTCACCCCATCCTAACGGCGTTCCCCCAACGGAACAGCTCCTTCTTCATCCTGTGTTGCCGCACATTGGCCAAGCCTGTTCCGTTGGGATGAAAATCTGGATGGGATAAACATTTATAGGCAAAGAAGATCCGCAAGATCCTAAGGTGAGTGAACATCACCACTCAAACAAAACGTCCATCTACTGTATATCATCTTTTGTCCATTCTGTCGATGTTGGATGGTGAGGGTTTCAAACGGGGCCCAAAAGCGAAGCCCCAAACCCAACAAAACTGGCAGTTCATGGGACAAACTATTTGACAATATTTGACCGGATCAATTCCACTACAGTATATCACCTAATTCTCCAACCTGTAATTACTGTAAGTAAGCTCGCTACTTGCGATACTTTCCCCGGGTTTAATCAATCATTGACCTCGCTAGGTCGTTGTACTTCAGCGGGAGCATGTGGATGGACTCACTACGAAAGCCTCGAATTCAGATGGCCAAGGTGCCTTGACTTTGCGTTTTCATGCGATGCTCTCCATACAAAGCCTGAGCCAAGGTCTGACAGGTTCTAACAACGGCTAAATTTGGTCCCTGAACATCATGGTGGTACTGGAAAAATCAACCAGCCATATGGATTGATGGCTTATAGATTCTATAGATGTTTATAGCACCCATCTATGGTAAAATGGGGAATGGTGGATCCTATTGCTTCACTGACAACGGCCCGCAATCTGGCCATGGGTCAAGTCGTTGAGTAGCCAAAAATGCGATGACAATGAATGACTACTTCAGTGATCCTCCGCTGGTGAGTTCCATCAAAATTGTTTGGTTGGTGAATGCAACCCCATGTTTGTAGTTTAATAACATGTGGTTGAATCACTATTTCCGATCAAAAAACATCATATGAGCCGAGCTGGTTAAATGACCATATTTGTTGGCCAACTCACATTTTTTTGCTGGCTAAATCACCATATGGCTTGGTGAAAGAATGTTCAATGGGTGAATCCCAATGTTTGCCAGTAATTTCCCTCGCTGAATCCAGGTATTCCAATGCTGAGCCCACCACTCGAAAGCCGAAACGTAGGAGCCGGAGGCGGTTGGCCTGTGGGAGAAGGGTACCAAAGAGTTACCCAAAAGGTCACAAAAAAACTGTAACTAGGGGAATACCCAGTCGAAAAAAAAACAATTTTTAGTCGACAATAATCTTCCAGCCCCCGCATCAGGGTCTGTGTCAATTGGAGGGATGGTAATCCTATTTCATGTAAGTATGGGTTACTCAGTTTTTGTTGACATGTTTATACGATTTTATACGTATACAGATGTGTTCCGATCCAATTTCCCCTGAATTTGAAATGATCCAATGATCCATCATTGGCCATGAGGGACCACACAAATCATCATTTAGAAGGGAGTCATCGAATTTATCGATGGGGTTAACGTTGACCTATCTGGGACGAAGGATAAACCTCAACCCCAAAATCAACGAGCCATAAAATCTTCGGACAGAATACAGTTGTATTGCACTTGTGAACTGGGGAAATGAACAAAAATAACCACCTTAGTGGCTACCCCAGAATAACCAACCCCCCCACCCCACCATAGGTCTACCCTCTGATAATTTAACGTAGCCATGAAAAATCATCATGTTTGAGACTTGAGAGGTATTTGGGCAATTTATCATAAATCATCTGTAAATGGACCATTTTCCATAGCTAAATTCAATGAGCAGAAGGTTGCAAGGTCGACAAGTTACCTTCTGAACTAGTCACAGGACCGGATGAAAAGCGCGCCTTCACGTGAACGAAACCGCCAAGGTGCCAGGAGTCAACTGTTCTCCTACCGACAGGGTGTCCAATAAGGGAGGAATGATGGCTGTACAACATCCTATTAATATGTGTATATATATATAGGATTGTTTAGGTTTCCCAGCAAGCAATTCCTTGAACCCATTCATAGTCAACTTTACTGGGGAAAACACATATCCAATGATATCCAATGGAGCGTCTTGAGATCTTCCAAGGATTTTTTTCTTGCAACTATGGGAACGCACTACACGAGGCCTCCAGCCATAGTTTTGGAGATACGTTTGAGGACATCTCACCTAAATCCGAAAGCATCAACAATTTGGCACCATTGGTTGCCCGCACATGGTTCCGTCATCTGAAGCCGTATGCAAATAGTACTAGTAGTGGAGATGCTTTTGCTTCCAATCTGAATTGTGGGTTGATTCATGACAGGAATCATGGACTGGCGGATAAGCCAGAAGCCATCCGCATCCAGTAAATCAAATGTAATTATAGGAGGAAACACTGAAATTGAATTGAAGTATCTTTGACAATTGTGACATACCTCTAGAAATTGATTTGGACCGGCCAGTCAACCACATGTTGTGAGCCGATGTTCCTGAACTTTGGGGGCCACCCAAGCCCGGGCTGGTCCTGACCAAGGCCATGATCTCATCCTGAGCAGCAATGAAACTTCGAAGTTACATCGGAAGAAACTGGGCAACGTGACTGGAAAGTCAAGTGGTCAATTGGAATGAGTTGAGGAATGTACCATCTCCTGTCCCGATAGAACTGACATGAACTGACTAAAAATTGCATTCGAATATGTTGAAACCTCTCCACAGGATGACCTATCCATAGCTGACATGACCGCAAGGACTCAGAACTCACATGCCAAGCCCTTATATACCCTCTGGTAATTTAACATAGCTATTGAAAATGACAATTTATAGTGGATTTTCCCATTGAAAATGGTGATTTCCCATAGCTATGTTAGTTTACCAGAGGGTATCCTTAATAATGTTCAAGAATCATCAAACGAGATGCATAAAGCATGATACAGCTCATTGAGGACCTGATATCAAAATTCTACCAAGTGAGCCATAAGAAAATACCACAACCCTCATCCCATCTGGTCGATTCATCGGAACTCCCATCATGGGTTATTTAGTTATTTCGCAATCCCTGTAACCGGTTATAACCAACCAACCGTTGGGTTTTCGCATCTCCAAAACAACGCAACACATCGCCAAAACCCTGGCAAAAGGGTTGGCCCGAGTGCCCTGTAGGTCACTCTATCACAGTTTATGGACGTTCATCCCCGCCAATGGTAAACAGCTACAAGTACCCATTCCCATATCTCAAACCCTTTGGTTTCCTATAGATTTTCCCATAGATTTTCCCATACCTTTCATATCACATTTCATATCTCCAAAGAGGGGTGGACCCAGGGATGGGTCAAAACTCAAAACCTACTATTTATACCATCATTTGGGAGAATAAACATCCAAAAACATCCATTACCCAGCAATTTTCCGGCAGGATCCCAGTGTTTTGTCGTGCCACGGTGCCGGTTTTCATCCGCTCCCCGGATCGGCCTCGTCCACGTAGATCTTCCGGGGTCGACTGAGACGGAGCTGCTTCATGCTGCTGCTCTCACCCTCCTGAGCCGTCCACGTTGCGCAGAAACTGCTGGTTTTCCATGGTGGATATTAGAACAAACTAGCTGAACTAGCGTAACTAGCTGTGAAGAAACTGCGGTTTATAAAGTATTGATAGGTTCTTTGAATGTAGTAATGTAATATTTTTTGAATGTTGATTTAACAATATTATATAATATATATGGATGCAAACAAATGACGTGTTGATATAGAGAAATGACTGATAGCCGTTAACACATAGTGGTATTTTACAATGTCTGATTTGAATATCACCTAATGATTTTTCGGAATCATTTTCAAGAACCCCCTGGTGGTGATGTCCAATTTGTTTAATCAACAAATGGGGACAGTTCAGCAACCCCTGGTGCCAGCATGTCCCAACATGAATTGATCTGACAGGTATGGGTCACAATTTTTAAGGCAACCTGGGCTGGTCAAGTTCACAATATCTCATCCCATTGTACCGGTCGGTCAAGTTCGGTATTCCTAAGCCAAGATCAATTTATGTGTTTCACCAGCCCTATTAGGCCACGGGGTAGAACCCACTATTCATCAATCAACGATTGGGTATTCTCCTGGCCCACGTATTGAAATAATACAAGTAACAAATGATATACAATCGCTGGTGGATGCTGATTCCCTTATAACGGACTATGATCATTGCCAAAATATACAGAGTAGTGTCACTCCCTATCATGATCAACCACAATTCATCATAATCGATATTTATCCATCATATCTTCAGGTTTGACGGGCAAAAAAGGAATGCTAAATGATGGATAAATATTGATAAACATTGATAAATCTGGATAACTCTGGATAAATATTCATGTTACCATACATATTTACATACATATACTGTATATATCCATCATATCCATCACATCTTAAATTCTCATTGAATCAACGAAGAAACCGTGGCGCCCCCACTGTCGACTTCACGAATTTCTCCACGTCCGCGTTGTCCTCGCTGAGCCGCTGGGAGGGATGATCAAGATGATCACCGCTGAGGCTATAAGATCTATAAAACCTATAAGGGTTTTATAAGACAACATCTATTAGTTATATTATAAGATCTATACAAGATCTATACAAGATCTATACAAGATCTATACAAGATCTATACAAGATCTATACAAGATCTATACAAGATCTATACATCTATCACAGGGAAAAATAGATCCACTTATAAATGGGATAACCTATAAATGGACACTTAGAAAACACACGTAAAAAATGTGGGACTTGGCACATTGAGCCTTTTCTCCGATGGTCTGTCGTTGCCTGAACCACTTCTGAATCCGGTTTCCCCCTGGTCCAAAAGACTCAAAACTGAAGGCTGTTTGGTGGTTTCAATCCCTCTGAAAATATTAGTCAGTTGGGATGATTATTCCCAATATATGGAAAAATAAAACATGTTCCAAACCACCAACCAGAAGGTGTATTTGCGTAACTGGCGTGGTATGAGTGATTGTCGTGATTAAGTTTCAGCTCAGTGTATCTACTAGTTTTGGACATGGTTGGACTGTTGGACATAGTACACTGAATATTTTTGCAAGTACTTCCCTCGTGTTCTCTCAGTATTTGCACCTACCTTGATAGTAAACATACAGATCTTTGAATGTACCATTGTTTCACCAGTACATTGAGGCTTAAGATAGAGTTTTACGACTCTCTAATCTTGATGCAAAAAAAAACACATTGGAAAACAATGGACTTGATGATGAACACCCAATTTCGGGGAAAAAAAAAAAAAACATGCACCAGGCCCCAGGCCGCAGGCAGTGCCTGAGCCTGTTGCATGGACTCTCCCCAGCGACTCAGACGCACGGGGAAGGTGCGTTGCATCAAAGCGATTTGGTGGTACAACGCCAGATCCGCCACGTAGAGAGGCCTTGGTGAACCATGGATTTTCCAATGGATTTTCAAGGGATCTTCAATGGAAAACCATGGATTTTCCATCATTTCAATGGATTTTCCAATGATTTTCCAATGAACTATGGATTTTCCAATGGAAACCAATGATTTTCCAATGATTTTCAAGGGAAAATCCGAAGCAGAAACCATGGATTTTCCCATGAAATATGGAGATTCCTGTAGATTTTACCCCTAAATCAATCCATCGAACGATAGTGAACCCAAGATGGTATCGTAATTCACCCAAGATGCATGTACTTAAATTATCTTAAATTACCTGATTCACTATATAGAATTGCGTATAATATTAGCGCATGTTTTGTATTTTAGCAATATTAATGGTTACATATATGGTTACTCAATGGCAAAGTGTGAATTTTAGTGAATACGAACCTTGGTTGGTGAATGATCCAACAATCAAAATAATCACTAGATTGATGGTATTCGCCATACAGTACCACCAATAGTGAGGACAACAGTGAATTCTTCAAACAAATACATGTTTCAGAATTCATACTGAGGGTAATAGTATGCCGTAATCGTTTAGCAAGCCAACCCTAATGGGTGGTAAGAAACCCATGGTGCGTGGTGACGTCAATTCCCTGGTTTTAACCAACGAATGGAATCTTTGGTGGCTCACCTGCTGAGATAGGTCGGGCGGATCGACGATTCACAGGAGTGGGATGGATATGACCCATTTCTGGGGATACCCATTCTGCTTATCTATACAATTCTATATACAGATTCTTGTTGATTATGAACACGTGTTGATTGCTGGATATTGTTGCTTATGATTCATGATTGTTTTGGTTCAACCCACCAGTTTCGCTGTTTGGACCAACCACTACACGGAGATCTTACCAGAATTAGCTAAGTGCTTCATAACTGGGGTATATCCCAATTAATATACCAGCATATACCAGCTATCAACGGGCTGGGTTTATAACCCACTTATAACCCACGTCCTAAATTTCCTAACCACTTGCCTGATGGCAACAAAGCAAGGATTATCCCAGGCTGAGCCCTCCAGCAAGGGTTCGTCAAATTCATCCACACCAGGAGTGGTCTGCGAAACGCTGGCCTCGTCAAAAAGCAGAAACAGTCATACAAAGAGCTTCAAACAGGGAAGCAGTCAGCTGCAGAGCTAAAGATTAAACCAAAAAAAACAGGAGGATACAACTATACCCACAATTTAGTCAAACTTGGGTACTCCAAATATGGTTTAATTACCCAGAATTAACCAGATTTCATCATAATATAGGCCTTGGGTTTTAAAATTGACACCCACACATATAGATCGCAGGAATCAAGTTTGACCACTTCCTATTCCCATCCCCTTCATATTCAATAGCCCCAATATGGAAGCCCAGGTCATGAAAAGATCCGATATTGTCCACCAGGGGGGTGACCATTGGTTGTACCCTCTGGTTATGTCAAAATAGCTATGGAAAATGACCATAGAAATAGTGGATTTTCCCATTGAAAATGGTGATTTCCCATAGTTATGTTAGTTTACCAGAGGGTATCAAGTTGTATCATTCTGGGGAACAGATTCCCATCCACCTAAGATCGAGGCAATCCCCAGGATCTGAGGGAAGAGATCGTACTAGATATATCATACTGTGCATACATGACATATATATAAACTATCAAAATGACTATATCAATACCATTCAATACCATACATAACATCAAATATCCACGGCGTTTTACCGTGTCAAAGATGAGCCCTGGCAGCTGATTCTGGGTTTCACCCAGGGCTTCAAAGCTCTGCACATCTGAGAGATGCATATCGCTGAAAAAACACTAAGACTGGTTGGTGGTATACCTACCCCTATAGTGATGATTAATATATGGTTAATATATGGTTATTATATGGTTAATGATGGTTCATAATGTTATCTGGTTGGTGGTTGAGCCCTACCCCTCTGAAAAATGATGGAGTTCGTCAGTTGGGATGATGTTCTTCCCAACTGAATGGACAGTCATGAAATTCCATGGTTCCAAACCACCAGAAGAGTTGATCTGACTGGTCCATTTCTGGTCCATGGCATTCCATGTACCCAGAGTTTGTTGCTGGGTTTCCACGCCCGCGTCAGGGATGGCATGGTACGAATCCTGGCAGATGTTGACCCCAGCTGGTGGTCCCAGGAAAAGTCTGAGAGATTTCGGTACAGGAAATCCATGGGAAATCCCGAGAATTTTGGATGTAAACCTTTCACAGAACCACAAGTTTCATCACATCGTTGATCTTTTTTGAGTGCATTTTTTTCATGTAGAAAAACAAAACAGAGTCTGTATGCCACAAAACACCAGCTTGCTGGCCTTTTCTTCGAGGAGTCCTGAAAGGGGGGCACTGTTTGCGGACTCAAAACATAGGCCCTCTGCGAACCAAATGTAAACGGGTGTGTCAATATTTGGGATCCGAAACACCAAGGGAATCCACGGTCACCTTTGGCACTCGATTCCAAAGGCAGATCCAGAGTTCGACCCTGGATCTGGCTGGGAAATCTCCGAGCTAAATGGAGGTCTTACTGGGAATCTCATCTATATATAAATAAAGGATCTTCCATTGCCATGTTTGATTCCTGGAGGGTGTGTTGCATCCTTTTATAATATTATATATAATTATATATATATATGTCTTAAATGTTTCGTTGAGGATTTCAGACTGATTAAACTTCATATCATTCCAATTTTAGATCAGCAAACTCAAGCCTGGATCTTAAACATCCCGTCGTAAATATGCGCAGCCATGAATCCAACTGAATTAATGGACATGAATGGTTTATAAATGGTCATGTTCATTGGATATCAAAGATGAATCTCCCCCATTTTTTGAAGCCCCAAACGAAAAAAAATGGTGGATGGATGATCCGGGAAATTCACCCATGACCCAGGGGATGTTTCAGAAATCCGGGCGCAAGGATGATCCCTGGGACCTTCCGGCCTTGGAATCGAAGCGACTCTCCAACTTGCTCTTGTCCGTGGCACCTATCCGCCGAGTTTGAACCGGTGCTGGTGATGCCGGGATAGAGCTGACATATTCTGATATGTTGACTAAAGAGCCGCAAAAAGATTGAATACCATCCTACCAAAACATACCGAGGTAAATTGAAGTGGTCTCTGTTTTTTTTTTTGGGGGGTGCTTATATACTACTATACTGATAATACAGTGCGGCAAATGATGCGGCAAATATAATGACAATCTGATAACTGATATGGCACTTATATAGAATGAATCCACAATGTATGTATATCCAAAAAAGGGAGCATTTACTCCCAATTTCTGGGAATTTAATGAGGACAATTCAGTTGCCATATTCAACTACAGTATTCCTAGACAAACTCAGCTAGGCTAGATCTGTTCCATCTGATGCTCATTTAGGGTGTAGCTGTAGCTGCATTGAATCATATTGGATCTATTTTGAGCTTCTATGATTTCACTTCATCCAAGTAGATTCATCCAGACTTCGGCATGTCTTGTGGCATCTTGTGGCTGTGGCGCACCTTTGTCTTTCGACTTGGAGGGTCTTTTCTCCTCCATCAACAAGCCTGGCCCGCCAAATTTTCATCGTGCTGTCTGCAATGCTGGTGAAAAGGCCCCAAGGTCTTTTCAAACACATGTTTAAATAAGGGAGAAGTTATATATATATACACTATATGTATGTATATCTATTATTTATATACAGTATATGAGCGATTGTGAAAACCCTAGGTTCACGGAAAAGACATCCACAAATTTGGGAAGGTCCCATCGCTTACCACACGTTTGTACAATAATGATATATGGTAAACTTGGGGGGTATCGCATGCAGGAAGCTGCTGCATTTATATATATATATGTGATGAACCATGAATAATATGTGATATTTGGGTATCGCTAATGTGGATATTAGAGAAATATGATGACATAACCTTGAAAAGGGGTATCGCTAATGTGGGAAGGTCCCATCGCTTACCTCGTGTTTTTATCAACTTCCATCAATTTCCATAAACCAATGTCCGTCAAATACATATTTAGTATTGCCGGTGTTTTTACGGTTGCTCATATGATGTTGATGAAAAATAATTGATGAAATCATTGATGACTGAATATCGAAGACAGTTTGTAATACAGACTGATTGATCTTTGCTTCATTTCTTCCTTGCCAAGACTCAGGCGCATCTTCGGTAGCAACTCACTGGGATCAAAAGGCAAGAACCCTATGGCAGTGTGTCAAAACCAATAGTACCCCTTTTTTGTTCACATCAAAATAGCTGGGTTAAAATGGATGTGAATAACCCACTAAAAATTGTATTTTCATAGGTATTGATCCATACCCAATTAACATAAAACCAATTAACACATCTTAACACTATGATCGCTACAGTAAGAAAAATGAATGGTTCTGGCCAACAATTTCCAAGGTCGGAAGGATCCCTCAGATTGGTCTTGTGCCGCACCTTCCAGTGCAGCAAACTTCTCATCTTGCGCCTGGACTTCGTCATGGTGATTACCCCCTGCGTAGCCATGGAACATGGCAATGTTTCATATGCAATTCATGTTACAAATGGGAAAGTGTCCGTAGCTGTGTTAGATTGCTAATGTTATAAGTTTACCAAGAGTATTCATATCATCAGTATTTATATTATGTCAATCCTAGTATTAAAGCGGTTTCAATAGGAACATCATCTACACATGCTGGATTTTGTTGAGGTGAGATTGTTTGAGGGCAGCCATCCTTTATACTATCTGGTTATTCAACGTAGCCATGGAAAATGGCCCATAGAAATAGATGGTTTACCCATTAATAGCATGGTGATGTTCCATGGCTATGGCACAAATAACCAGATGGTAATTCTTGTACTCCTAATTTCCCCAGATCCATCCGAATTCATCCGAATTATAACATCTGTAGCCATCCTTTGCCGAAAAAACACCTTTGCTAAAGGTTGACGTGAATTTGTTCGATCCTGGAATCCTGGAATTTGATCCATTTGATCCACGTGGAGGGCCTGGTTCCTCACTTCCACAATCTGCATGCGACTGGGAGCACCAACGAATAAATTTGATATATTTGATTGATGGATCAGTTCATGTCAGTTCATGTCAGTTCTATCAGGAAAAAGGGTCACCTAAGATAACTTGCTCTTGGCACATTCAGTTAGTCCGAAAAGTGGATTCTTCAGGATGTTAGCACGTTCACTCATTTTCAATCATTTTCAATCATGTTCAATCATGTTCAATCATGTTCAATCATGTTCAATCATTTTCAATCATGTTCAATCATGTTCAATCATGTTCACATCTCAAAATGAAGCAAAACCCAATCAAGCATGATAAATCTCGAATTTGTCATTCTGCATGGGCCGTTCTTCACCATCTCCATCTTCCGACGCCTTGGCGGCCGCCGCGCGGGCGGCTTCTTGGTCCTTCTCGTAGATCTCGTAAACCTGGAGGATCAGCGAGTGATCTCCCCAAAAAGCTGCAAAAATATAGGGGATGTGGGGGTGCAGCACAAAACCTCGAGAAATGCCAGTTCTGACTCGCACAAATGGGTAGTTTACCATATAAATACGATGGGTATCCTGTTTGCAATTCAATTTTCCTATAAGATCCAAAAATTGAAAGCTTGATACACTGGGGGTTCATCCACGGTGATGGGTGTTGATTTTAGATATCTTGATTGATTTATAGTCGATGTTTATTGATGGGTTGCCTACAGGAGTTTACGGGGATTATGGCTTCAAGGACAAGAAGCAGGTGCTCATTATTGTAGAGTTCTTGTACCTATTAACTGTCAAGCCTTAGGGCCTTAGGGACCCTGACCCCACTGCCAGTGACCGGAGTTTTGCCCAACCAGCATAATTGCAATGGTTTGTGCGACATTTTTCTCATCGGCATGTGTCTGCAACGCTCTGTGGAGGCAGTTGCTGAAGACGATTGACACATGCATTGAACCAGGACCTGTTGTTGTCCTGGCTCTCTATAAAAGGGTTTGAGTTTGACCCCTGAAATCAAGCGGGAACCAGAAAAGTGAAAAAGCAAGTTAAGTAATCTTAATTATAAGTAAAATTCTTATGGAATCATCAGGCAGCAACCCAAATTTCAGGTTCCATGTTCAATTGTGGGGTGCATGTAATCTGTAGCGGCTGGTTATGTGGAAACATACCAGTGTCAAATCTTCTGGGATTCCTGCATGTTTGTTGCATGCAGCTCTGTGCGATTCCAGCACTAAATCTTGAAATCGGATGAACTGCGGCGATCTGAAATGGACCACGAGGCGACCCAGAAATTGTATCAAATTGGGCCATATTCGTCCATGTTGGGTCTAATTTGGAGCATTTTTGAAGCAGCATCATTTAGCTTTCCCTGGTTCTCGGCCTCTTGTCTGGTGGATCAACCGTCCACCAATCATCGTCAGACTCCACGCCATCCGAGAAGATGCCCGTGAGCACTGTTTTGGATCCCAGCATGCTGCGCAGGACCAGCTTCCGCAGAATTTTGGGAGTCACAGCCTGAGCTGAGGTCTTGATGCTGCGGAAATCCTCGACATGATCCTTCATCAGGTCAAGGGCTGTAATTGTGGGAGGCTCCAAAACCTTCAAGGAGTCGGTCACCATGAATTTGCAGTTGTCCTTCAAGATGAATGGCCCCAATGGCCCAAGAGAATGGTCCTTCTGTGACTGAACTCGGCCATAGTAAGGCACAATCTGGTGCTCCTTGGGATTTGATGAAGCTTTCGCCTTTTCTTTGGCCCAGTCCCTCAACTCCTTTGTGGTGCAGGTCTTTGGTATGAACGCAGCACCATCTTTTCCAGACGTAAAAGATTGAGGTCCCAAGTTCTGCAAGGATTCCTTCAAGTCCAGGAATGGATGAAGATCATTCTGCACACCTTTGCTACTGGAGTTGGAAATAAGACGTGACAGAGGTGCATTCATGATGGCAAACAGCAGTTCAACAAAGTCCCTTCCGGTTTCCAAGAAAATCACTTGGCCACTCTGCGAACGGAGCAGCTTCACTTCGATTTTGGGGTCTGCATTCATGCGCCGGTCCTCTGACTTGCTGCGTTTCTTCTCTTTCGTTTTCATAAGGACAATCTCCTGTGATAATTTCGAGTGTCTTCAGCAAACGCCCAAGTTTCAAGAGGTCAGTCGAAATGGATCGAAATGGCTGTAATGGCTGGGTCGTTGCGAGCCGGGCCATGCAGATCTGCGGGATCGTTGTGATGTCGTTGCCGTGTCTTTTTTAAGACGTGACAAGCACCAAAGACTATCACCATAAACATCCTTGTCAGAAACATGCAGTCCAAAAAAACATTTAAAAAAAACATCTCTCCATATCCCATAGTAAATTCCGAACTCCACCACACTCGCCAAAGAATCCCAGGAATCCCCGGAACATCCCACCATGTCCCGCCTCCGTTTCACACTTGCTCCACACAGGCATCAGCACCCGGACGAAGGCCTTGCGCATCATCCTGCATCGACGGTTCCCAGCCGACGTTGAACCGGGAAGATATATGTAGCGACACCCAGAAAGATGCAAAAACTAGATGAAAATAGCAAGATCCCATCGAAACATAGTAGTGGTTGGTAGAACATCTACAATCTACCATCTGGTTATTTAACAGTTCGCCATGGAAAGATCCACCCATGTTTCATAGGTAAATCATCTATTTCTATGGGACATAAACAAACCATGGCGAACTGTTAGTCATACCCAGAGGGTATACGTACAAGACATATACAGAGCTGTGCTTTTTTTTGTTCAAGGTCGCTGTCCTACCATGGATGGGACAGCGAAATCCTGCACCAGTTGACAGGTGGTTTATCCCATGATTTGTAGGGTTTGAACCATCGATGGTGGTGCAGGAACTGCAGGATGTCGCAACCATCCACAGTAGCTCCAAGGAATTTGAAGAGTGTGCCACTACAAAAGTGGTCCAAGGAACAAATCCATAGTCAGGGTAAATTACGATATTCATCATAGCCAACTGGCCAGAGGTTTCCATCTTGAAACACGTCAGCCCTTGGGATGAGGAAATTCAAGATATCATGAAACCACCAAGCATACCCTTCATGGATATGATTCGTCAGTACTCTGTAGCAATGATGAAGATTTTTTGTGTAATAGATATATATATATATACATATGATTGTAATTGTCTATATAAATAGACGAATAAATTCCACCTCTCACATTCAGGGCGATGAAAGCCGCTTCCTGATTCGCAGCCAGAAGCGTTGGATGCGCATCTCAGTCGCGAGTCAGCGAGGGACTTTGGGACTTGGGCTTAGAAGTTCTGAGAATTTCGTTGGAATAATCCACTTCAAACCACAGAATCCAGAAACATGGTTTATACATTATGTTTATATATTTATCTAATTGGAATTGACATCTCCTATAAATATCATATAGAGGTTCATATCTGGGAAACTCATCAAGCTGGATGGGAAATGTTTCACAGCAAGCCATATTTGATTACTTGATTACTGGAGGGTGATATCAATTGATCCCATCCCCCTCCAGACTATATATATATAATATATGCAATACCATGACTGGAATGCCTAAATCAAGGTTTCGTTAGGGTGAATTTGGGGGGAACGGGATCAATGTTGGATCCTGAGAAAAGCTTCGAGTGGGATCCACAAAGCCATAGTCACTCCCCAACTTGTCCTGTTCATCATTGCAAATAGCCCTAGTTGGGATTGTTCACTATGCTCCCAAGTTTGGTGAAGATGTACAGCCCCGGCATGCTCCTATGTGGTGAAGATATACAGCCCTGGCATTTTAGAAGAAATCAAACAGTAAGACACGGACATTTGCCAAGGGAAGTTCAGGTTAGATCTGTTATGACGTGCATGTAGGATACTGTAGGCATCTGTAGCCTTCTGGACCAGTACATACAAGATTAGATATATTGACATCTATTGACATCTATGAACAAACAAAAATGAAGAATTACAGTCTAAAGCTACAAACAAAGCTTCTTTGATGTGACTGTCACGCTGCTCCAGATACCGCATGATTGGATGAAACAGGTTACACAAATCACACAAATCTGCAAGAAATGTCAATAAACATCCTGAACAGTCAGAATAATTCAGTGCGCTTTGCAAAGTCATTCAACTTTGTAACTGAGGCTAGATCTACTCATTCCGTAAACTTTTCAAAGTGTTGTTTAGTCAATAGTTGAAAAAACTGAAACTCTTGTAGTCTTCTGGGCTAAATCTCTGAAAGCAAACTATGTTAGCAAGCTACAGGCCTTATGAGGGCTGTTGGACCACTTCTGGTCCCACACTCGCTGGCTTTTACAAGTTTTGTTCCACCGCAGGGACACCCAGGATACCAATTCCGGCCGAAGCTTGAGCTCACACTGAAAAGCCAATAGTTTCAGGTGGTGGCGTTGATCATGTGTTGTTGTCTTGTTTGAATGGGATCCGAAAAACAAAAGGCTCTGATTATGGCGGATTCGTCGGACGGGAATCCGAAGCTTGAAACCAGCAGTTGACCATTGGCTTCAGACAAGGAAGTGGCCAAACACCGGCGACTTTACAGGTGCCCCTTCCATGCCCACCCGTCCCTTGTAAGAATTGGTCGCATCAGCTCTGTCCATTGACCCACTATCATTCATGTTTTAAGACCATGGAGACATGGAGCCATGTTTATTGTGCAAACAGTATCCTGAAAACACAATGTGTAATCTGTGTAATGTGTATAACAAAAAAGAAAAAACAATCCTAAACCTATTGGGATAGTCGGAGGATGCACTTCTGTTCGACCAAAAACGCAGGAACTTCGCAGTTGTTGCGCAAGGCGTTTCTCCGGTGACGGATATGACGGCCAATTTGGCCGACCGTCACCGACGAAGGACGCAATGAGAAGCGGAAAACAAAATTTGGGCCTACCAGCAGTGTCAATCTGGGACGTGCTGGATCTTTTGATTTGATTTTTAGGGCATTTCTATTGAAACATTTGAAACCACTGACTTTGGATACTTGAACTCAGAACAGGAGGAGCACAGGCGGGAAAGAAGGAACACAAAAAAGAGAACATATACAGTACAGTATACATGAATAAATATAATGTCCCTATATGTATATATTATATATTGACCCATGTGCCTTGTGATGCCACCGAATCAAAATGTTGGTTTCTAATGGTTTCCAAACATTTGGCTAAACTGGCTAAACATTTGGTATTTGGGGGCCTGGGAAAAAAGTGACTGCAATCGGCAAATATGGTGAGTCTAGAGTGTTGGAATGGCACGGGTGCCAAACATACCGTATATTCAATCCCCCCGCCATGTTCCCTTCAGACAATGGACATTGTTGGGCCTACGTTAAAACAAAAACACATGTTTCAAACTCAGCACTGGCAAACTGAATGGACTCAAGAAAGCAAACCATCCTGGTTGACACTGCCCTGGTTTTGATGCGTAAGTCACAGCACGTCTTTCGCATGCTGCTTTGCCAATCAGCTTGACCTCACAGATTTCCCACCAGGTTGCCATGACTGGGCTGTGTTAAGGAGAGTAAACGTGGAAAAAAATGTCGGGTAACATGGGTAACATGGGTGATATGGGTATGGTTTTTCATCGCTTTTCAAAAAATTGACCACTGCTGGTTCCTGTTTGATCCGCCGATGCCACAAAAATGGCGACCTGCCAAAACCATCCAGAACCCCATATTGATCCCTATTGATCCCATCTATTTCAGAGCCAACGGACTGGGTATCCTCCTTGATAGGACCTTATTGGTTGAACATTGGTTGAAATGGCCGGCAACTGTGGCATGGCCACATTCGAAATCCCGAGTTGTACCAATCACCATCGCTTGAGTTGGAGAGGGTTCTACTATGTTCTACTAGTATATCGAAACCTCATAAATAGACAGCATATCGAAATCTCATAACTATACAGTCTATCGAAACCTCATTGTTGCAGATGATTCAAGGAAAATAAACGTGATTAAACATGGTGAGACCGCTGTTGAATCATCCCGGCCAATTGAATCAGAAGACCTAGTCCTCCTTCTTCTCCTCTTCAGTCTTGGGTGCCACGTTCACTTCTTCACTCTTCTCCTGCAGTTCGACACAAAATCAAGAATCAGGAAACCGTAGATTTTGAATGGATTTGATCATGTTAAGCCATACCTACATGTGCAGTTTCTCAACTAGGGGTACCTTTTACATGCTACACGACAACACACGCAATGACGCAATGAGCATGATCAGTCAATCGCTGGGCATCCATGGCTGTGGCACATTGGACTCCCTCCATGTGTTTGTCTTGGCCAAGGGGACCACAGTTTCTGGTCGGTCTAAAAACCACTTGGCCATCCCATTTTTGGTACCCAGTCCCCTCCGCTCCAGTAAGGGCTCAGTTTCTGGTTCAGCTTCTGGTTTGAGGGGTGAAGAGGCCTGGAACCGCGCAAAACGCATGAAATGTCAAGAAGCTGAGATATCATATATATATCCATATGTGTGTGAATATAATTAATATATATATATATATATATATGATTATGCATAATATAATATATATATATGTATATACATTATATGAATATATATATATGCATATGTTAGATGATTATATGTATATTAAGTTATATTATATATAATGATTATATATATAGTATATATAGTACATACCACATGCGTATATACATAATATCGTGTTTATATAATATCATATACATATATGTACAATATGTTGAGACAGAGAATGCGTAGACTTTGGCACATGTTTGATGATGATACTTCCACTTTTTGAATCTTCATTCTTGGTCTATGGCGATGTTCATTGTAGTTAATGCTATGGTTGGGCGATATATTCCCATTGCCGCAACCTATCCTAAATCATACACCCCAGTTGATAACCTCTTTTTGTGATGCAACCTCTATACATTTTCCTTGGATTAATAAACAACAAATATGCCCATGTATTGATCATGGTCCCATCCTCATCTCATGCGCGCTGAAACCGTCCGGAGAGAATCCACAGACACATGGGCCATGGATGTGTTTCTAAAACTGCTGATCATAATTGAACAAATGGGCAATTTGTAACCCATCAGCCCGAACTAACCACCAGAAACTACTAGTTGCAACAAATTCAAACCATAAGTACCCTCTGGTAATCAAACATGGCAATTGAAAATCCCATACACATGGTGTTTTGTTGGGAAAAACATGCCTTTATTACTGGTGGATTTTCCTGCCTGCAGAGCTGATGACCAGTGGATAATACCCAGCTTGTGTTCCCATTGGGTAAATTATAATATTTTAATATTTCACAAACCTGAATTGTTGGGCCATTTGGGGATGATTTCCCTTTGAAATCATGATTCCAGGGTTCGGGAGAACAGTGAGGTCGTTATAATTTACCCAGATTGATGATGGTTAAATCCACCGGTTGTTGTTCTTTTGGTACCGCGAATCCGTGGCCCTTGCTGGTCGCACCTCATTGGTCCCCTCAGCTGTTTCCGCCTTTTTCTCGGCCTTTGGCAAGGGATGCACCAAGGATGTTAGGTAAAACTCAAATGGAGAAACTATGTGGTTAATGGGTAATAATGGTTAATACTGGGTAATAATGGTGAATAATCGTTATTAATGGATATTAATGGATATGGCTATATTCCTTGCAACTAAGTTTGTATGTTTCTTTTTCTTGTCACCTTGGTTGGCCCTACCAATTTGGTACCTTGATTAACGATGGATAAAGTTGAGGCTCAAGGCTCAAGGTAGATGTGGAACTACATGTGAGAATGCGTGAGATTTCACATCGATCTGTCTGTACATACCGACGCAGACCGAGAAAACTATAGAATTACATTCATATAACATACATACACATACACATGCAGTATATATATGTATATATATATATATATATATATGGTCATGCATGTTGCCTCAGTCCATGTATACCTAGACCCTCAATTTTCCCAACAAGTGTACTTTCACCCATTTTTCTGGGTCAACCGAGGGTCATGCCAGTAGGTATTGATGCATTGGATGCCGAAACTCGAAGGCTCGAAGGCTTGAAGAGTTTGTGAATCTGCGACCTTTCTCCCTGCCTGCGCCTTTTCTTCTTCTTCTTTCTTCTTCATCTGGGAGTCAGACACGCAACAACTACCCTCTGGCTATTTAACATAGCCATGCAAAATCACCATGTTTAATAGGTAAACCATCTATAAATGGGCCATCTATACCATGGCTATGTTAAATAACCACAGGGTACGAGTACCGGGAATATGGAAAAAACGACCACAGCCGGCCCCGCTGTGATTGTGTACAAAACAGCGAAGTGGTCGTTGATGGATGTCAATATCTCCATGCAACTGTGGTAGAATTGGTTTTGACCTCCTGGAAAAACGGACTAGCTTATCAGGCTGATAGGATTTCCCACAATTGATCGCGATAATCACCTATATGATCCAATTGGATAGTCTAATCCCATTTTTCATATCATACAACGATCAAATATCAGCCAACCATCTTTTGTAGACTATGTCCAACTGAAAAAGCCCCATATTTTGATGCTTTAACTCATCATCCACCGGGTGTGCCTCAGCAAGAGCCTCCTGGTCCAGCTTGTCGCACTCAGCGAGCTGCATGGGACCCGTGGTGAGCCAAAAGGGAAGGATGCTGGTCGCCATGAACATGGCCGACACCGCGTACCTGGAGATCAGCAAATTCCAAAGTTCAAGTTCATGGACCATGGTGTACCAGACTTACCATGCACACAAATATGGGAATTCTTTAGCGGGTACAGTACTTAAATGTACTTAGTACTTATCCCAGATGAAGTTAGCACCAGACTCAAGGGGCCTAACCCAGGATTCATGGCACCGATCGCGTGGCGGAGATAGGATGCCGGGTTTATACATGGTGGCTGATGATATTACATAAATTATAATATATATATATGTATATATGTATCTGTATATACATATGTCTAAAATTATATATATATAATTATATATATACAATCATATACATAGCTAACATGAACTAAGTTAATGGAATCAAACGGATTAGTGGGGAGTTTAATATGACATATGACATATTTATTATTTCTGTATGTATGTATACATATAATATATATATATACGTACGTATGTACTTACGTAGGTACGTACCTACCTACATACATGCATTACATTACATTACATTACAGTACATTACATTAAAAGTACATTATATTGCATTACATTATATTACATTGCATTAAAATTGCATTACATTACATACATACATTACATACATACATATTATATATATATGTAAACTGATTATTATTTGGCTAAAATATAGGTGGCAATATAGCCCACACCTCATAGCTGCGCAGCAAAACTGCAGGTAAGTCGTCGACTTCTGGGATGCCCATATGCTAACAAGATTGGTGTGCTATGTGTACCAACACTCTCCAACATTTAACCTAAAAAAGGCCCATATAAAACATAAAATACACACACACTGTTTATAATATATATATACACATAATTTTGATATAGATAAAGAATGAAGAGAATATAAACTCCCTAAAAATGGCCGGTATGTTGGTTGAACATACCACACATGGAACCCCGGTTTTTTTTTGCGCCGCCGAGAGCACGGTGCCACGATGCGAGCATAGCTCGTAGCTTCACCAAAAAAGATGGCGCCTCGCCCGAAGAATGGCTATAGATGGTGGGGAGATCACCAAAAAGTAAGGGTCAAAGGTGTGATCACAAAGATTCAGTATGATTCAGTAGTGGAATGCTGTTGAATACTGAACATTGCTCAAAAATCTGTGATCGCCTGGGTCTAAAGTTTTGACATTTACAAGACTAGATGGGAAACCAAAAGAAAACATATTTCACGCCAAACACATATCCAAGAATGGAAAGTCAACCAACAAAAAATGGGATCTTCGGGACGGGATCTACTGTAAATTTTGGATCTGTGTAACAATAAACAACCACACATGTGGGTATAGTGTGCTCTCATCGTAATCCCAGCAATAGCTGGAAAAGGTCTTTCCATGAGGCGAAATTCATGCTTTGTCCAGGAGGTACGTCATCAATGTTGACGTGGAGGTTTCCTGAAAAGGAGGTACCCCTAGTCATCATCCAGTTGATTCTCGGATTTTCCATAAACCAACCAGCTGTTGGGGATCCCCCACTTATCGAACCCCCCGACGTGTAGACCCCATCGCGCAAGGTGCTGTAGAGCCAACTGGTGATCGCCCCAGAGATGAATCCCATCCTCAATGCAGGTGCCAAAAGCTGATGCGAAGCCCTCCAACAACTGATGTGATAACCAAGCATCAGTTTTCTGTAGAGTTATATAATGTTATTACAGTGTTATTACAGAGTTATATACTGTTATATACAGTTGTATCCCCACATGTTCATACTTAAAATATCCCCACATGTTAATGCTTCAATCCTCTAGAATTAGTCTACATAATCTACATATGGTTATGATCCTCAGATCAGCAATAGCCAAGTCTCAACTGGGCCATGGCTTGGTACTTGGCGTTTGTCTCCTTCGTTGACAGCGTTTGGATCAGTGGTTTCAAAACGGAAAAAGATGGGGAAACAATGGTGATGTTCACCATCAACACATGGGGATTTAATTTGGTTGTAACCATGTGGTCAACTAACAGTTCGCGACTGAAAATCACCTTTAAAATACTAGATAAATCATGCATTTTCATGGGCCATGTTTCACAGCTATGTTAATTTACTGGAGGGTAGGTCAAGAGTCAAGGCAAGAATTGTCGTGCATGGGCACATATCATCATATACATTCATACACATTAAACAATGTCGTAGACCTAATAGCAAAGCATAGGGTGTGTTTCCACTTGGGAAGATTCCCCTTATCATCTATGATGAGGCTGGCCAGTGAGGAAACTGCGTACAAGATAGTTTGACCGAACATGCCGGAAAACTACATACAACGGTAAGCCAGTATGACAAGCCCAACGGTAAACCTCCAATCGAGGAAAGCCTAAAAAGTTATAGCAATTAGTAACCTTCAAAAGATCAAACAGCCATTTGCTGCTCTAGTTCACTAGTATGGGATCTTAGTTTTCTGCATTTTTTTCAGAGGTTAGTTATGTCGTAAGGCCCTCAAGCCCCCCTCTAACACACAGCAAAAAGGTGATGGGTGGGAAACAAACATGTTTGCCCTCTCCACATATGATCTATTCTCATCTATTATCTGGTGAGGAAACTGATGGGAAATTGAAATATTGAATTAATATTGAATATTTAATCAATAATAGCTGTCCATTTAATGGGACCTTCATAGTTTATCTATTCTCATTAGTAGCTCTCCATTTAATGGGCAATTGAAAAATATTGATACTGATTGCTCCAAACTGCTCCCTCCGCACCTGCCCCACGAGGCGAATTTCCACGGCTTGCAACAAAGCTGGAAAGCCACTTAAGGGCAGGTGCATCAAACCGCCCAGCAAGGGATACCTGGGAAGGGAGGGCCTGAGACCCGGAGATCCAAGGGAATCTTAGTGACTTAGTGGCTGATGTTAGCTGGGTTTTGGGTGATTTTAGGGGCGATATGATTTACGATAACCAAAATTCCAAGGATGTACATGATGTATTTGAATTATGGGGATGCGGCTTTCCCTGGAAACAGAAGAAACTCGGATGGAACTCACAAAAGCGCCAGAGGGAGAAACCAAAAACTGGAGGTATAGGACCAGTAAAATGGCAGGTAAGAACTGGTATTAGTACAACTAATAGCATTTGGACATGGTCGCCTGTGTCACTCAGTGACTGTGCTCCGAGAACCTACGGGGCTTGTTGAGAACCATACTCTGTATCTTCGAAAGCCCTTGAATATTCAATATGTTCAGAGCGAAACGCATGGGCTCAGACAGTCATCGCAGGTAAACAAAGGTAGCAACGGAAGGTCGCAATATACATCTATAATATTCTGTCAAAGATCAAACAATTAGATTAGATGAAGCACTGCAACTATGGTAGTACTCACGTCTTAGCCTCTGTTACAATCCAAATCTCAGTATTATGATTTGCCAATTATACGTATAATCATAATGTATTCTTATTCTCCAGGTCATAGATCAAACATGACAAAACTGCCCTTCTATGAATGAAACCACTGCCAAAGTCGACCGCCAAAGTCGGTGTTTCGACTGGTTTTTTGGATCCGCTAGCCGCTGGTCGTCCAAGTAGCGGAATGCCAAAGATGGTGACTGGCATCCTGACGAAAAGTTGGCGGTTGAGACCATTGGTGCTTCGGAATCCTCGCAGTGCCCTGTAGTGACAAGCGTAAAAACACCCTTGTCATGAGGCTGTTGTGAGGGGATTCCCGACTTGATTCCAAATCATCTACCCAAACCATAGGTTGAATCACAGCAGGGTATTATTGTCAATATTGTTAGAGGGAGTCCGAGTTGCAAACCTTTTCCACAATATGTTAAACGTCTTGCCATGTCTTGCCCTCATTTGCAGTTTGCGGTTTGGCAGTTCTGACTCCCATCATGAGTTACTGATCCCGGCTGATGGTGATCAAAAGTGACTCTAACTCAGCAACTGTGGCACACTGTGGGGATACGCTTCAGAGAGAAGAGCCGCAAAAATAGAACAAAAAAGGCCTGAATTCCCTGAAATCCACATGATGTCTGCGTGGCAAATGACATATCTGAAACAGCAAACAACCTCGACCCTCAAGAGCTGGGGAGAACGACAATCCGAGGTCACCGGCTCCCTTGTTCCGCCGAAAAATAACCCCCGGAGTCGCTGGTTGAGTGGATTCAAATGGAACGTCTATTCGATTCGTGTCCTTTATTTGAAGTATGAAATACCCGGGTGGTATTATATCAGCTTGTTGTTCCGCTGACAAAGAGGAGGTACAAGCTTTCACGAACTTCCAACAGTTCCCTCCCTTGAAGCAAGACACAAGAAGGCGTTCATGATGCTAGTGCTCCTGGCTACCGGATCTTGGTGCAAGGCTCCGTATCACATATTTGCTCCTTGGTTTTGAGGAAAAGTTATAAGACTGCAACTTGAAACGTTCCTCTGTATGTCTAAATTTGGGAATTCTGCTCAGATTGTTGAGCCAATAGCTGGTTGTTCTGAAAGAAAACCTACACTGACCGCCAGACGAAGGCAGCACCAAAAGCCCATAGGTTTCCTGCCAATTTTCCACTCGGATCATCGCCCGCCTATGAAAGAAGAAGCAGTTCTGCCAGACTTTTCGAGTACCATGAGCCCGACCTCTATGATTTTTTGTGGCGCCATGCGGGGGAAAAAACCACCCGATCAAGTCCTAGGGCTAATGGGGAATGGAAAAACATGGGACACTCCCACCTATAAAATGGATTAAAATGGGAGATCCCCCACAGCCACATTGCCGGAGGGACCCGGAGGGTACATGTCCGAAATGTTGATGCGACTTGGAATTCGAGAATGCTAATGTTTGTAAAAGGAACGGCATCTTCTGCTGCGTGCATGTTGATTGAAACAAACATGTTAATACAATATATGTTTGATTCCACGTCGGCCTTGAATGGAAAATCGGCGCCCCGAACCTCATCCACTTTTGGAATATCCCATATGATTGCTGCTCAAGCTCAAGTGCCAAATTAGTCCCACTAGTATCCATGAATGACACAGTATCCCATTCAATCCCAATAGTTTGCTCGTTTCGTGCCCCCTATTTGTTTGTTGGTAAAATCCAGGATTTAAGTTATGGATACACCAATGTCATATTTTTAGCTACATCCCCATAATCCATCATAATCCCCCATGTACAATATCCCCATAAAAATAGTTGGCTTATAATACCCCCATTATTCCCATGACATCCCAATATCTTCCCTCATCAAATATCGCCCATGAAATGATTGGCTTATACCCCCATTCTTGGTAGGCAGACCCCATTTTTGGACAGGCCACATGCTGTGGTACTTAGATGCGCCTTGGAGTTAGCCAACTGGTTTGCAACCCTGTAAAATATTTTATAACATCTTATAACTGGGTACAATGGGTATCAATGGGTTACAACCTACTGGCTAACCAAATAACTCATTTCATGGCACGCGAAGCTTCGATACCATGCATTTGCTGTTTGGCTGGTTTGTACCCCCAATACCATCTGGTCATTCAGCCAAGGAACACCCGAGATGATTTGCCAGAGGCTCCAGGACTTAAAAATGAAGGTAAAGAAGTCCCCCCTTGAAAAATGTGGTAAACCCAATTGGTTATAAAATGTTATAAACATCCATAAACCATCCCATTAACCACCCGGTGGTCATGAAAAACATCATCCATAAACCATGGATGGTGACCATGGCATCCCACCGGCGCCAACCGAGGTGCAGAGTGATGCCACAAGGCCACCTAAAAGCACGCCACCCACCAGCTGAGGAATGAACTGGAAGACCAGCGCATGAAACCTCAACAACTTTTGCTGGATTTGAACATAGGATATCGAAAAAAAATGTGTATGTATATATATATATAGATATGGAAAAAATGTATATCAATCTATATTTCATGCAAACCCATTCAATGGATTTATGGATATATATCTGGTTGGTGGCTGACCTACCCCTCTGGAAAATGATGGAGTTCGTCAGTTGGGATGATGATATTCCCAATATATATTTATGGAAAAATAAAAAATGTTCCAAACCACCAACCAGTTTTGTGTAAAGCCCCAAAGATCTTGGATGATCTTGGGGTCAATGCTGCCGATCTGCCCATCAATTCTGGGATCAAGGGGTTTTTGTACCCCAATAGCTGGATGGTTTCCAATGGAAAATCTGAGAATAAAATGGATGATTTGGGGGTACCCTCATGGATTGGAAAGCTCCATATCTACACTTGCCGTGCATGCATACAGTACAACTACCTCTGTGCTGAGGACAAGCGCTTGGCCCAGGAACTGTCGGCGATCCCAAAAAAAACGTGCGGAATGCGTCACCCCCTCACAGGTGACTAAACCATGTTTGCAAACTAAAAGGGTGACTTTCCATGTTCATTGATGATAAACCAAAGGGTGGCGCAGTCACATTCTGCTCGAAGATCTCAAAGTACCAATTGGTGGAATGCCGCAATGCCCATTCCTGATGGTCAAACCATGTCAAACCCCTCTACACCGCTGACTTGCCCAACTTCACCGGTCAAGACACTGAGAAAATTGAAACCTCAGGTGAGTCAGTCGACTACTGCCCGACCCGAGGACCCAAACATGGGCTGTGCTCCTATGTGCACTAACCCTCAACCAAAGACAAATTGGTACTTCAGGGTGGTTCTGGGGAGTGTGAGTATGTTGGCTGGTATGGTCTTATGTTGATGTTCAGTTCTATCCCCATGTTTTCATGGCTATATCCCCACCTGTTGTGCAATGAGTAATTGCTATTGCTAAACAGCAGCTCAACCACACCTTGAAAGCAGTAAGTAGACAGTGCTGAGTGGTGAAATGGGCCAATCAATCTCAGTCAATCTTAGTCATGTTCAACTCTCTGCATGATTTAAACATTGAATCATTGTAACCTGGCGATCGCATGTCTGTTTGGGTGCCACTTCATTGATGCCTTGAAATCTGATTTGTTGCACTGTTTGGGTGACTCTTGCAGTCTCTGATGGAACAAAAGTTGAGTACTGCTGCCATCATCCCTGGCTGCACTGCCATTTCTCTAGGATTCTGGATGACTATCCAACTTGGTGGCTAGTTTGCAACAATAGATGAGAGTCTCAGTTAAAAGTCATGTTTAAGTCGAAAGAGTTATATATTTGCTATATGGTTAACTTAGCCCACTTGATATCTCCGCTTAACACATGCACTGGGAATGTTGCTGAACATGATTTTCCTGTTTAAACAGCACTTTCAAAGGATTTTATCTGCAGGTTGCACTGCTGTGCGGCTGTGCGTTCTGTGCGTTGCATCGTCAGATTCCAGCTTAGCGACTGAGCCATCATGAAGGGCATGCCAATGGCACTGCAATCTGCCAACCTTGGAATGTGCCCCCGGAGCCGGGGCCGGGGCCCCGGGGATGGATAGCCACGTCCAGCAAAGCCATGTCCCATGTGTTACACACTAAACTCGATGAGAACCATTGCTTAAACATGGTTGGTTCATGTTGGTTCCCAATCCTCACCGGGTTGGTTCTGGGAAATTCTACTGAAAACCCCTAGATTGTTACCAACTATGGAACTTTCCTGTCGATTATCCCTGCAAGTCTGGGAAGATCGAAGCAAATGAAATACCCCCCAAAGTCCTACGATACATTGCCAATCTGTAGATACTCCTTTCAGCTCTGTAGGTTAAGATCACCGAACCTGACACCAACGCGCTCCGCAATCCAAGTGCGTAACTTGACTAAGAAGTCCTCAGCCAGGCGATAGCCGACATAGGGATGCCTCAGCACCACTGCAGAATCATCAAAACCATATCATAGGAGTTTGGGTAACCATTAAGAATAACTTTAAAAAAAGTGGCGATAAATTGACTGCTGTAAAAATACTGTGATTTTTGTGTGTGTTGGGTGACCATTAAACATGTTCAAAATCCATCCCTTCGTGCAGATTCTCTGTGGAATCAATGGGAACGTGGTGTTTTTTTGCTCATCGACAGAGTCCAGGTCGCGCCAAAAAAGATGCCTGTGGTGAAACCCCACCCGACTCCATGTTTGTTGGGCCTGTCGTTGAAATTCTTGAAATGTCATTGAAATCCTTATCTTTATCGCTCAAGTTCCCATGTTCATCGAGGTTTGACAAGAAAATCAAGGTAAGTGACTGTTTTCAGTTGGATAACTTCCCCAGGTTTGCTTGATTCCACCCCAACTTTTGGCTGATTCAAAGGGGCCTAGCACGACTCGTAGATATTCCCATGGCCAGGCCACGTCTTGACGATGGTGCGAAAGGTCTTCATCTCATCCAACGCAACACCTGGTGGGATCTCACCATGAAGGGATCGCGTCATTGAAGGATCAGCTGTGAAATCAAAAAAAGAGAAATGTTGTATTTCCAAGATGATAAACGCTATATCATAAGAAGAATATAGAAGTTCTGCTGCAGAATCAAACATACGTAAAACCGGAGTACTGACTACAGTACAGTTAAGAGAAATTGTTGCTGGAAACCGTGGAAAGCAAGACCTGCGGCATGTGCAAACCTCTTCATTCTACCTAGTCCTTGGAGTTTTTCTGAAATCGACTGGCCAGCCAACAAATGAGGGAAGGCAAACCTGGGGCAGCTTTTCCAGTTCGACAAGACCCACACCTGCGATAGAAGTGGGTTTCTTCTTCAGGTCCTCTTTTTCCTTTTCACTTTTCCTGGGGAGAAAAAAGATAGGAATCCCATCCCCCTAACAGTCCCTATAGGAATCCCATTCCCCCTAACATTAAACAACCACAAGAAACCATGCTTTGATAGGGGAAACTTTCAGGGGATTCCACATGGGGACCATGAAATGGGGGTGATCATGCCACAAAGCGGTCTCGCTGAGAATTCTGAGGATGAGGATGACCAATTTCATTGTCCAATGAGCATAATATCAATATCAAGAAGCGAAATGCTGTGTATATATAAATTAAACAATCTAATCAATATATATATATATTACATATATATATATATTATATAATATATTATATTATATTATACAAAATATATTACAATTACTGTTGTCATCATTATCATTATTATGTGAAATACTGAGCATCGTCACCATCACGAGGTCATGACAGCCCACTTCCGGAAAACATTATCCGCATTCCGTCAGTCTCAGTGCTCGCTGAGAAGCGCCCTCAGCCCTACAGTCATGCCACCAACCATGAGGGATGGGCATTGCTCATTCGTATCTGTGTCCACCTCTTCCCATTGCATTCAGATCTAAGTATCATCTCCAAACTTGGGATAACTTGGGTTTGTTTTCACATGAGTATATTCAACAATGGCCATAGTGGGGAGAAGGATGATCAAGCAGTAGCAAGCATCAAAGTTCATGCCTGTCCCATATATTTTCCAGGCACCAGACATCCCAAGAAATTCGCCGCGGAGGTTCTTGTGGAGGGTCTCTGGAAAGAAGAAAAACACCAAGACCATGGCGAAGGTGTTCAATGACACGATCCCAGTCCAGACCTGTCAATCCACACACAACGCCTCTGGGCCTCTAGGCCCCCGTGTGACCATCACCGACGTAAATGGTTTATGGTAGGTATATCTACTACTATGATCTATTCTATATGGTGATGATAATCCAACTTACAACTGTAATTATAACCCCCATGAGATAATTCCCTTGCTTTTCAAGGTGGCTGTGGTGCTGGGAAGTGGAAAAATTGGGGTGCTGATTGTGATATGATTGATATTCCATATAGGCAGCCAAGAAAAAAGGATGATGTTTGACGTTTGAGTGAACTACCCATGACTGGAGTGTCGGATCATGTTGAATCATGGTGGATTCCGACCCATAGCGATAAGCTGATAAGCCATGAGCTAAGCTCCATTAGCGCCAGCCAGTTCGACCCCCCTCATCCGAGTTGCCCATGTAAAATCCGTGATCTCGGCATACTGGACATACACGATGATGGGCACCAAGACTAGGCTCAGATTGGACTACTGAACTGAAGCACTAAGTCACTAAGTAGGCCAATTCCAAAACGAAGCAAGTGGTCAGAAAATCTGAAGATTAACATCCAATTCAATGGCAACTGCTGGATGTTACTGAACAGTCCAGGAATTGAAGGTGGAAGCAAAACTGGCAAATCGTCCGCTTGGTCTCGTGGGGGTCAAGGCGTTGCATATCCATTAGCTCAATTGATTTAGGATGTTGTAAGTTGTAAGCTTTGTGGATAACAGGACATCCAGTTCTTGATGCATTTATGTACGTTAAAGTTATATAGTTGTATAGTTATATATAGTTATATATAATTTGATGATTTACAGTTAGTTAGTTAACATTATAGTTTTTGATGGGTTTATAATAAGTCACAAGATACAACAGACCTCAGGCCCCCTCGAACTCCAGCATCCCCCGGCATCCGCGAGCGAAGTGAAGTGCCTCATGAGATCGCCGAGCGGCTGACCATCAAAAATGCGGAGACAATGCCTTTGCGACTGTACCTTTGCGCGGTCGAAATCGCTGAAGGGTTTGTGCAAAAATAGAATGCTGCTAAACTCTGCTTGACTGGTGATCTCACATTTTCTGTCCAAAACAAAGAGGATGTCATTGTCAAAAACTGGTTAAAACGCGTATCTCAATTTTGCGAAACACCCGAGATGGCTTCCCAGGGTGTGCGAAATGGTGGTGTTTCCTAGAAATGGATGCCAAGTACCCTCCTGTAATCAAACGTGGCAATGAAAAATCCTTTTCATGGGAAAACCATCTTAATATCTTAATCATAATCTTAATTAAAAATGGGATGATGATCTTCTTCAACTTCATGCCACAGGTTTCCACAACCCCGAACCCTCTTTACCATCCTCGCTCCAGTTCACCGCAAGGAAGGAGCACTTGTGGCCGCCACATTGCGTTTCCATGAACTTCTCGATCTTGTCTTTACACCTTGACTTGCAGCTTTCTGGAGGAAAACCATGTCAGGAACGAGACCTCGGCATTGGTCCAAATGCTGGATCTCAAACTCCATCACCGGGCGATAGATATCTGACCATTGGATTCCATTTTTGATCTTCTTGGGGTCCGTCTCGATGTGACCCCAATCATTCATTGCAGTCCAACTGTGAACGAGTGCATGGAAGATGTTGTGGGTGGTGAAGAACACTGGCCCTGTAATTTTGTCCGTTGCTTTGCTGAAATCAATGCCATTCGCCACCAATCACTTTTGATTGCGCCCCCATGGTAGAGGTAGGGGTGACCTTTGAGGAAGGGCACGATTTCCTCCAACTTCACCTCCTGGCAATTCCTTGCAACGTGGACGATCTTCATTGCTGTTAAAGCTCACGTTCTCGTCCCAAACGTCCTTCCCAGGAGACCAGACCACTTGCTGAAACACACACACGCACAGTGGATGAAATCCCCATAACTGCAGTAGTTTAGACATAGCCTTTCAAAAGTGTTTCCAATTAACTGAACCCCCTGAATCTATGCCTGTGGATGGATCAAAACTCCGATTAGCACTTAGTAGGGACAACACTCTACAAGCCACAAGTTGGGGGCATCCTTTTTGCGTTTCGATCCATACCAATATCCGCCGGCCCCAGCGATGAGCAGGGGGAGCGCGTCAGAGAAGAAACGTGGTTCCGGGCTTTGATGTTTTTCGGAGGGTTTCAGGAAGCGACATCAGCAACTCAAGCCTGGCGGTGGCAGGGCAATGTCAAAGCTGCACCTTGGTGCTGTGGTAGCGTGGCGAGGCCAGGCATTGGGATGCAGCCGTTTTGAAAATAGGACATGGTTATAGGCAACATTTTGCTCACAGGAATTGTTGATGAGGTGGAAAGAAGTGGACTGAACTGAGTTGAATTGAAATGAGATTGACATCGACATGAAAATGAAATGAAATGAAATGAAATTGAAATGAAATTGAAATGAAATGAAGGAACCAAAAATTGAAATGCATGAAAGAGTGAACGCAAGAATGAACCTATGGAATGAAAGGAACGAATGAAGGAATGAGTGAGTGAATGAATGAATGAAGGAAGGAAGGAACGAACGAACGAACGAATGAAAAGAACGACTGAACGAATAAACGAATGAACGAACAAACGAATGAATGAATGGAATGGAATGGACTGGAGTGGAATGAAATATGGAATATGGAATATGGAATATGGAATATGGAATATGGAATGGAATATGGAATGGAATATGGAATGGAATATGGAATGGAAAATGGAATGGAATATGGAATATGGAAAATGGAAAATGGAATATGGAAAATGGAAAATGGAATATGGAATGGAATGGAAGGGAAGGGAAGGGAAGGGAAGGAGGGAAGGAAGGAATGAAGGAATGAAGGAATGAAGGAATGAAGGAATGAATGAATGAATGAACGAATGCATGACCGAAGGAACGAACGATCGAACGAATGAATGAATGAAAGAAAGAAAGGAAGAATAAATGAATGTTTTCAGCCTCATCGGGCGCTCACAAAAGCGATGAAACCAAAACATTTTTTCGACCTCACTTTCCAAAAGTGCCCCACGCCCATCAGTGTCATACGATTTTTGGGTGAAATCGCGCTCTCGCTACAGTCTCGCGCACATTTTCTCGACCTCATCTTCCAAAAGTGCTCCGTGCCCCTCAGTTATTTTAAGATGTTCAAGTGGAAATCGAGCTCTCGCTACAGTCCTGTGCGCTTTTTGTCGGCAACTTTGCCCAATCGAGCCGCGCACCCGCGGAAACAGAGACCCTCTCCTTCGGCGACCAAGGCAGCCACTTTACCGGAAAAAAACACAGGGTTTCGCGCCCGAGAGCGTTTTCAAGCCTGAATTCAGGCGTTCCCGATCTCTTACACTTCCCAACTACTTGATGATGATGTTGTTGTCATGATGATGTGGTTGACAGGATGATTGACATGATGATGTGGCTGCCATGATGGTGAGAAAGCTGGCCATGACAATCGTCCGTAACTCGGAAGTTTCCTAACTAAATTTCCTTTGATTCAATACATATATATATATTATATATTATATATATAGTTCATTATAATTCATCATAGAGGTGAAGACAACAAAACCATACAAAACCGTCAAGTCATCTCACCTCGACGCCGTATTTCTTCCAGTCCGCTCAGTCTGCGATCACCCGTGGAGGTGCTGAGACTCGTGGACGGTCAGATGTTGAGAGTTGAGCTGATTGCTTGAGCCACATTTGGTTGTCGGACACGCAAGACAAGTATGTTGGGGAAAACACCACGTCTTTTTTTGTGCGCTGACTCTATTCTCGCATGTTTCCTTCAAACAAAGCAACGCTTGGGAGGATTTGGAATTCTGAATACTTTCGATGCAGCCGAAGTGCACCCCAACGCCATCGTTGAGGATGAGCGCCACATCGCCGGTGACGATCCTTGGCGCGGTTCATTTCACCCTGGTGCAACTGTGAATCTTTCCGATGCGTCTGGCACGTGAAAAATTGACGGCAGTTTCTTAACCCCTCCACATGCAATTCTGGGACACATTCTTTTGCAAAAGAGTCACAAGTTCATCTGTGGGGTCCAAAGATGGAAATTTTGACCCTCGCTCATTCTTGTTCATTGACCAATTATTCGACTAACCGCATTTTATATTATGTAGTCAATGTAGTCCAACGATGACTAGAAAGTCTCTGAATGTGACCAGTTCAAACTTTAAACATATTATTGAGCTGACCAAAATCGTATAATGAAAGGTCCAGAAACTGAACAGCTGTGGTTAATCTATGGTTAACCCATGGTTAATCTGTGGTGAATCTGTGGTTAATCTATGGTTAATATATGCCCGTGCCAAAACCGGTATGCCAAGTCGCTGGTCTAAGATGCCAATGCCACTCATCCTTAGCACGGTAGATTCGTCAGTTGGCACCTCCAAAAAGTGAAAGGTGCTGCCCGACTTTTCGCTAAGTTGCTTTGTTCCACTAACATTGCACTAGAATTTGTGGATATAACATGACATAACATTATATTATTATATTTGCATATAGTTATATAAGTGGGGTTGTAAGCCAACTTATAATTGGGGGCAGCACCTTGTGTAGACAACATGTTGAGATTAAGTTTATGGCTGGAAAAAACTGGAAATGGCCAAAGCCAACAGGTTCAGACATGTCATACAATATCTAAATTGAACGCGTCCTGAATGGTACAGGAAGGGCCCCATCCAATTGTAGATCTATCATATCTGGTATATCGGTAAATCCATTATAAACCACACAACTAACCAACTTGACCTAGTGGTGAAGTTATACAAAAACCAAGTATATCCAAGTTACCCATGTAGGGGATCCTTCCTGGATGCCCTGCACCAATAGAACATCATCCTGATGAATCCTACATCAAAAGCAACCAGCAAAAAGATTGATTTTAGTGTACGTTCACTAACTATTCTAGTAGGATTTTACAGTAGCCTTCAAAAGGCCAACCTCCAACAATTTGCCCCACATCGACATCGCCATCTGCAGCTTTGAATCCCTTGCAGCCCTTGTGCCAAGATGTAGGTTGGAATGGCTAATCCTTCGATTGTCTGCGTCATGGCGGCCATGGCCGCAGAGAATGGAACTTTCAACAAAAAAATATGGCCCAAGAATATCTGGTTGGTGGTTTCAACCCCTCTGAAAAATATTAGTCAGTTGGGATTATTACTCCCAATATAATCAGGGTTCAGATAAGGGGGGAGGAGTTGTGCAGATGGTTTTGGTAGATACAAAGCGGAATGCATAGGGTGCACAACTACAAAATGCAGTGCATGTTACACTTTTTTTGCAGCTACAAAATGAAGAACATAACTCTTTCTGGCTCGGAAAATAATTCAAAACCAGTACTACAAAATCCAATGCATCTGAAGTTAAAAAAATAGCTGAACGTCGGAATTGACATTTTGTAGTTGGGTCTTTGCCATCCAAAGTTCCGACCAACATAAATTCGGAGAACATTTTGTAGTTGTCAATGATTGAATTTAGTTGGATCAAGTGTTGACCCCGTGAATTTATGTTGGATGCTTCAACTAACTCAACAAATATACAAACTACAAAATGAAAATGATGATTTGAAAGGAATCAACTACAAAATGATTCCAAATACAAAATGGGGGGCACAACCCCTCCTGTTTGTACAAAAAAATCCTGGCTGGCAATCTGTACTGTAGCCCAAGTCCTCCCCATTTCGTAGCTGAAATTTGAAGGTGGATCCAATATATGGAAAAATAAAAAATGTTCCAAACCACCAACCAGATATGATACTGAAGAGTGATTGAGGCGATTGATCCAAACTAAGGGCGGAACATGACCCAATGAAATATGTATTGGCATTACCCCTGAGAAACTGAACAAGCGATGTTGAAGATGTCCCTTCACATAGACGCCAAGCCAAATTTGTTGTGGTGGGCTGTTGATCACGGTCTGAAGTCTGGGTTTGCGGGGGGGGCGACAACCTGACAGTTTTGCTTGTGCAATCATGTCGGCATCCAGCATGGCTTCCATACAAACATCACTGCTGCTTGAGCTACATAGTTTACATGTTTTTCCCATCTTATCGAACAAAGATTCTTAAACATCCTCCCAAGACTCCAAGTTGTCTCCCCAGTTTCGGGTCATGTTGCTTATCTTCTGGGTCTCTTAGTGCACTTCAAAACAGGCTGCAGGAACTGGAAGCTGGAAGTCAAACCATGTTTCACAATGTTTCTATTGTCATGTTCAATCTTAGATACCCTAAAAAGAACTGCTCAGAGGCTTACTATATAATATCTCCATGGCATTATATAGTATCATAATGCATTATAATGTAGCAACAGGTTATATAGACTGCTAAAGCACCATATCGACCTTGCTAAGGGCAAACCTAAGGTCTACACAGACACTACTACACTGAGATACAGCTGGAATCTCTTCTGGAACCTCCCGATCAGGCCTTGTGGAAGGAACATGGCCACTGCAAAAAGCGCCGTAGATAGTGTGATCAGAAACCTCCGACAAGGCATAGCCAATAGGAACTTGAAGTTTGAATCTCAGTGAGAGGATCCTTGACAAAATTATCTGTTTTTTCCTCCAGCAACAACATGCAACTAAATGAGACACCGAAACATTTTAGCAGCACAGCTGCTTCTACTATGCCAGCAGTCCTCAATACCTGGATATTCCCTGGCAGTGGCTCCTGATCCCCGAATCATGAATCTCAGCTACAAGTAGTAGCTATCACAGGCCAAAGGCACTGCCCCAAGAGCGCAGCGCGTTTCCGGCCATAGTCTGCAAAACCACTTACGAACCTCAGTTGTGATCGATGTTTTTGTGCCATTCAGGCCTTGATATGTCCAACTTTCCAACCTTTGTTGCGGCCCAGGTTGATTTTCTAAGCGATCTGCCTGGTCCCTCTGGCAGTCAAACGCTGGTAATGGAAAATCCCAATTTTCAATAGGTATAATCTACAAATGAGGAATTTAAGGTTGGAATACTTACCCAGGTCTCTAAACACGGAACAATAACCTGACCATTCAGTTGGCGCTAGGCTAGGTGAAGGTTGCGGAACTTGAGTTGCATGAACTCACTTGGGGTCCATGGCTGAACCCCGCAGCCAATGCAGCAATCTATCGTTATCAAGCATTCATCGATTGATATCTAACCGTTGTGTAATTACACAACCATTATCCCACGTTCTCCAACTATTTAGGTCTATGCAAGGCCTAAGTCTCCTCACAAGGCATGGCCCTCTGTGATTCAGGTCGCCAAGGGACAGGGTGATGAGGATCCGTCCAACCTCGACACGGGGCTGCAACACTTGGGGAGAACATCAATGAAGGTCACTTTGGGGAGCTTACCCTCTGGTAAACTAACATAGCTATTGAAAATGGTGATTTATAGTGGATTTACCCATTAAAAATGGTGATTTTCCATAGCTATGTTAAATTACCAGAGGGTAACCCATACACCCTTCCAGTCAACCCTTCAATGCCTGACAGAGCCACAATCTCAAAACTGCGCCGGCTCCCGACTCAAAATCACTTCATCAATGGGCCTTTACCGGTCACCCAATCACTAAGCACACTAAGACACTAAGCCACCAGCAACCATAGCTGCCCCAAGTCCCAAGTGGATGACGTCACCATCGGGGTCAACGGTCACTGCATCTGCCTAAGGCCCCAGGCGTTCTCGAGACTCTGGCCCTTGCCAGAGACATGGGTGCCCATGTCAATGACGTACAAGCGATTCCTGGACGCAACGTAGCTGACGTAGCTATCTTTGGATTTGGGCAAAGCCTTGGGAAAATAGAGCTAGAATTCGACCACGTCTCTCTGAAAGACACCATTTTGAAGATACCACTAACTAATCATCATTTGAGCCATTATATACCCTATCTGATTAATTGCACTGTAGTTGGTTGATGGGTATGGGTTTCCCATTCATAATCCCCAATAATCAGGTAGTATAACTCCTTATTTCATAAACCAACCAACAGTTGGTGGAAGCTGGATTTGCCCCATTTCTACAGCCATCACCATGGCTCATTGTTAAGGGTACATGAGGTGGTTCAGGCATTATAATTTATGGTCGCAACACTAACGGGCAAAATTCACTGGACTTTTTTTTTACATAAATTACACCCATAAATTGCCAGTGAATTTGTGGCAAACCACCGTCCCAATGATCCCCCTTTTACATCATCCCAGAGACCAACTGACCAAGCGACCAACTTCGGCCAAGTTTCCCACAGTACTTCGAGCCTGAGAAAGCGCTACCTGCCACGGAGTCGTCACGGTGTGGGCGTTGCCATTCACACAGCGCCCCAGGTGACTGTGGGATATCAAACATCTTTTCTACATAGTTCGGAATGAACCCACCATCAGACAATTAAATCTTGACCATGGAAAGAGACCCACCACTTTAAAATGAAACAAGATCACAAGATCATCTGTTTGGTGGTTTCAGACCATTGAAACACCTGCCCATAAATGACACCCATTTCTTGGGATAAAGACACATCAATGACACCAGTTGTCCATCGGTTCATGTTCGGTTCATGTTAAGATGATCCTAAATCATTACTCGAAAAGCTTCTAGATATGTGTCAAAAAAACCTTTCGAAAGCTTCAGAATCACCAGTTTCAGCCAGTTCTGGTTGGTGGTTGACCTACCCCTCTGAAAAATGATGGACTTCGTCAATTGGGATCATGATTTATTCCCAACTTTTCATGGAAAGTCATTCATAAAATTATATAAAATTCATGTTTGAAACATTTTGAAACCACCATTCCCCAGCAGTTTTTCATAACGCCATCTTTTTCCGATCACCGGTTTCGGTTTCGGCCTTCCTCCGTACTCACCGGAGTCTCGCAGTGGATCAGCGATCTCGCATAAGGCTGCTCCAGTAGGTTCACCACGACGATACCTGGCGAAGCCACCGCGGCCACCGGTAACGCCACCGCGGCCACCGGTAACGTTGGTGAAGATAACTAGGATTTTCACTAGAGGTGAATTCTATGGTTTATGGTCAGTTTATGGTCAGTTTATGATATATATATATATATATATATCATGATATATCATGATATATCTATAGTTAATGGGTTTACAAAGCAATTTATAACTGGGGGGGCTCACCTTGTGGTACAGTCAAATGCGACCTGGCCACCTTTCTGTCAAAGCTCGCCTTTGGTGTCATTTCGGACCTGCTTATGGTGAATAACTTGGTTTTAGAACAAGATACACAAAAATCACACCCCTGATAATTGTATATGCGGTTTGTAGGTGTGGTTTATAACATGTTACAACATGTTACATGTTACTGTTACAACATGTTACAACGACTTACCCACATCCAGTGGGAATTTGGCAGGCCAAATTCCCAGTCCGAAAGATGTGGGAAATCTTGGGACATCATCCAGTGGAACATGAACGCGATCCAGGTGCCAACTTGAAGGGCTCCGAAACCAACTGGAATTACGCCATTGCACCTAAACCATCAATCAACTTAGAAAAATGAAGCATGTCAACCCCAACATTTTGGTTCATTTTGGTATTTTTATAATTTTTTATATATACGTTTTATACTTTTATAACCTGATCCATTATAGTAGCCAAGGAAGTGCTTCACCTCGTCTCATCCCTGCCAAGCAACTCACCCAGCAAAGTGTGAGAATCAAATACGTCCGAACCTGCAGGGAGTTGGGTCGTTCCGTTGAAGGGAAAAACCTGGTGAGATCTGGTTTTTTATGTTTTTTTGAGGTTTTTTGGGGGTCCAAAAAAAATTGCAGTGAATGTTGGAGTTCAACACCAAATTTTGCAAACGGTTTGATCCCTTCATTGGCCAACCATGAAAAGGGAAGGCCCACAGGAAATTTGTCGAATGCTGTCCGTTCATGTGGTTGCTGGAAATCTCAAGTTGACTATCCCAGTTGTCATATTGTGCAAATTTCTGTTATGGTTACATAATGTTATAGGTATCTACATTGTAGATGCAGGATTATGGTTACATGACGATAGCATCCTAACTGCGGCATAGAAAAGGGTGCAAGCCCTCTTGACCCAGATCGTTGATGCCAATCGTTTCATTTAAGTGCTGATCATCATGTAGTCACAATGTAGTCATGATAAATAATATGATAAATCAGGCCCCAACACTGGAAGTAAATCATCCAGAAACCATTCTTGTGTCTTCATCATTTGTTTTTTGTTCTCAGCCTCCAAAGGAGTAAAACCCAGGGGCAAAGCCATGGCACCGCGCTTTCACTGAGAAGCGGAGAAAATGCCACGTCAAACTGGAACAAACAGGACTTCTCTGCCGAGTACTGGAAATGGTAGTTGAAGGGATCAAATCAAATATGTGGCCAATTGATTTCCGAGAGATGGATAAAACTTTGAATAATTACCTATGAATTTACCAACTCCAGTCTAGTAGATAGCTTACGCTTTGAAAGGACATTAGACTTTAGACTCTCAAGTCTTTCACTGACGCCTGCCTTCGTCCAGCGGTATGAGTAGAACTCACTTGAAAACTCAAAGCTGGAACGGCTGGAAAGAACGTGGTTTTTACATGTCTTTACATGATTTCGAAGGATGAACTTCTCCTTTTGTGGAAATCGATGAGAACATTCAAAAGGTGATTGAAGCAATAGTAACACATCCCCAAGTCATCAGCATTTTTGTGGCTGGTATCAACCATCAATCCATATGGCTGGTATAACATTGATCATCTTTTGGATGCTTCCATTCGTGTGCTTTCTTGAGCCAGTACGCATGGATGCACCGCTTGAGGCAACTGGTGGTTTCAATCCAGCGCTTCGATCAGAGCCGCGGGGGACCATGATCCCAACGCCAACAAAAAACGATGCCTAGACCAACCAACATCCACCAACCAAATGTTTTATTATATTTAATGATAGCATAATATTAATCCAATCATTGAAAGGTTTGACATGGCTGATTCATAACACAACCTGGGAATGGGACCACCAGTTGTGCCAGTGACATACTCTGGGGCATCCAACAGACTTGCCAGCTGTAAACAGTGTAAACTTACCAGCCAAGAAACAACTTGAAATCCTCACATAGACTGACATAGACATTTATGACATGCACCAAAGCCTTAGCTTCAAATCCAGACTTCCTGCGAACCATCGAAGCTTTCACCTCCGGAGTCGTAGTAACCCAGTCTTCACTGCGTTCCCGGGCGACGCCGGCACGGTAGTGAGAGAAGACGGTATGAATGCTTGGGGCCTCCTGCACCATCCATGAGGATCCCTGCTAGGGATGGGCCCAATGTCACCACCATTTCAAAGTGATCTTAGCAAACTCCCGAAAAAGCGGTGACCGATGGCATCCGATGGCTTATAATTGTCTCGCCCCAATGGGGAAATATGATATGTATTTGATATGTATGGCTTCCTGTGTCCCCCAATCTTTGGTGCCTTGACAGCCTTGACATCCCCCATCTCCCACCCCTTCCGAACTAACCGCCTTGTTGAAGGCATTCAGCGAGATGAATTCCTTGATCAACGGCGAGGCCAAGGCCTTCACCTGCAGATTCGAGCATTCGCGGATTCTGTGGACCAAGTTGAAACAGATTCCCAGCACTTTCCGCAGATTTTCCAGTAGATTCCCTGAAAAATATACCAAAAAAACATGAATCCTATCTTAATTGGTGGATTTGACCATGGGAACATCAACGATTACAGCTATACTGTATACATCTGTATACATCTATATACCTGATTGAAGCGTTTTTTGGCCACTCGCGCCATCGAAGGACCATGTCATGACGGTGAGGCTCTGGCCATAGGCAAGACCGTTCGAGCATAGACGGTCACGGCCACTTTCAACTTGATGGCGTTCCTGGCGGGTCGACGTCGCTGGAAAAACCGATGGGCGGTGGTTAATGTGGTTAGTCACCACTAAGGATTTGCTGGGCCATTCTGGAATCGAACACATTCTCTTTTTTGATTCCCTAGTGGATTTCAGCAAATCCTGGGTTGGTAACCGTTGTAACCCATTGTATGGCCCATCTGAAGGCAAAAAAAATCTACCAACAAAAACCGAAGACCTAGGTTTGTCTGAAAATGGGGGATATGATGTGAATAGAATGGGCAGTTTATAATATAATGCTATAATATGATATATCACGGGGAAATCAACCAGTTGATGCGGGGTTTTACTAATAGCTGGCTGCAGATTTCGGAAAGTCCCATGGTCCCATTGGTCCCCAGCTCTCCAGTGATGGTCCCGTTGGGGTTGAATCCCAGCATGAAACCTCCCGGCTGCCATCCTTTGGCGATTTTGTTGAGCAAAGCTGGGGCCCGTATCTCACCATGTCAGGGCCGGTCTCTCCAGTCCTCCAAATCATGTTGCGACCTCGCTGTTACTCTAACAAAACTGCTGTGGGAAAGGGAATGGGAATGCAATCCAACTAATTCTAGACAGTTCTTTAAAAAAGGTACGACTTTGTCTTTTGGCTGCCTGATATACTGTATTCATACAAAAATTCTTTGCTATTAAAAAAAAAACGAACTATATAATTGGTAGCAATTTTGTTCATTGTCATATCCCATAGGATCCACGTATGCCATATATGGTAACATTTACCATCAATATACCCCAGTCATGTTAGTATATATACCATACATGGATCCTATGGGTATATCATTGTAGGCAAACCATCTAAACGTTTGTGACAGTCCGTTGCCACGTCACGTTATTTAAGCGAAACCGTTTTCGACCTGCAACGCTTCGAGGCTCCATTTTGCAACGTGGTGAAGCCACAATACGTAGCTACAAAGATTGTGAAAGATTGGTACAAGTACCAGATGTTTTACTGGTTGGTGGTTGAAAAACCCTCTGAAAAATATGAAATTCAAATGGGATGATTGTTCCCAATATATAGAAAATTAAAATTCATGTTCCAAACCACCAACCAGTTTTGTGATTATATACCTTCTGGTAATTTGTTACATAACTATGGAAAATCACGATTTAGTTCGTGAATGTTCCCATGAAAAATGCTGGATCTTTCCATAGTTATGTAAGAAATTACCAGGCCGGGTACCATCAAATTATCCATATTTATAGATGGTTTTTCCATGGTTTTTCCATCAAGTCCTGTTTCTTTTCGAAGCGCCGCCGCCAACGGGGTTCCCTTGGGGTTCCCTTGGAGTTCCCTTGGGGTTCCCTGCGCTTTCGCACCAAGGCCCGGCGGAAAGAACCTGATCTGTCTGATCATCCCGCCAAAGGCCAAAACAGGAACCACCAAAAGGAGAGAAGTTTCTAAAAAAAACTCATGTCTTTACATGATTTTACATATCTATCTTTATGGGGGTTATAAATTCATATAAATTTGACTATAACATCTTGTGACTATAACATACTATAACATTTTTTTCACCATACTATAACCATACTATAACATAGAATAACGTACTATAACCATGCTTGCCAAGCACCAAAGATCGAAAATCTGGGAGCCCTGCTATCCAGCACAGTGGCGGAGGCCAGCTGCTTCCTTAACTGCTCCAACTCCCTCTTTCTCTCCTGGGATTTCGCTTCCATGGGTCGAACTGGAGGGTCGAAATGGAGGATACAACGGAGGATGCCCAAAATATCAAAAAAAATGGCTGTTAAATAATAGATAAAATATATATATATCCCATGACGGATCCATGGTGCTGGTATATTAATGCTAACATGACTGGGGTATATTGATGGGATCCATGTTACCATATATGGCATACATGGATCATATGGGTATTAATATATGGTAAAATGATGGTAAAACACATTGATAAACCACGACAATTGGAATGGGGCTCTCCTATTTTCAGACAAACCCAGGACCGAATGGGTATGGTGCAAGCGCCAATAATTTTGGCCTGTACCCAAGTGGAATGGCCAACTAATCAACCTCCACTTCATTTATCAATCATATCGTCCCCATATATTTGACAATAAAAAACAAAAAACAACACTATCATGGATGGCAAAATCTCATTGAAATCCCATCAACAAAACACAGTTAACAATAAAATAGTCCACCCTAGTACCATCTACCAGATTAACATAGACCCTGCCAAATAGCGGATTGGAATGCTACTTTCTACTTTGCTCTAAATATTGCCATGTTCAGGGTCTATATTAATTTGGGGGATGGATGGGGATTGTATATTCCAGAAAAACCACCATAGAACCATTCAAACTGATGGTTCAATCTCATTAAACCAGTTAAAAAACACACACATGATCCTATCACGTGGTTGGGAAACTCTAAGTAGCTCCTTGGCTCCCAATTTAACCAGTTATACACCTGTTACTATGGCCAGTTTTAGGCACTGCTTACCATGCACCAAGGTTAACCAAAAAAAGGATGTCAATAGTAGCCTCACCCACTAACTTCACCAAAAAAAACATGTCTACCATATATGGTTCCAATATATTTGAATTCCATTGATGGCCCTAATATGTGTATAAAATTGTATATTACATATTAATTATATGTTATATATACATATAAGTATGTATTAATGAATATAGATATAAATATATAGCTAGTGGTTGAACCCATCCCTAAAATATGCTCGACATCTCAATCTCAAACAATCATCCCAGGTATGGGTTAAAGACAGTATATAAATCTGTTAAACCCCCAAGCAGTGTATCTACCAAAAAAGATATAGAAGTAACTTCCCACTACAGTATATGCATAGTGATAAAAACACTTCTATCTTTGTGGCTGTGGGGGTTACTATATTACATACGCTATACACCCTCTGGCAATCTAACATAGCTATGGAAGACCACCTTTTAAATATACAAATTAGCAATTTTCCAAAGCTATCTTAGTATGCTGGAGGTTGTATGGTGTAAAAAATATCTAACCTGGCCAAAGAAATAAATATACCCTCCAGTACACTTTCCCTCTGATATATATATAACATAATGTAATATAATATAACATAATATAATATAGTAAAATATAATATAACATAATATAATATAGTATAATATAATATAATATAATTAAATATGATGTGACATGATATGATACAATATAATAGTATAATAATATAATATATAATACAATATAATATAATAACATAACAGAATAAAATATAATATGCTATGATATGATATGATACAATATAATATTATAATATAAAATAATATGATATAATACAATATAATATAATATACTATAATATGAAATAATATAATATAATACAATACAATATAATATAACATAATATAATATGATATGATACAATATAATATATATATATATATATATATATAAAAACATGATATAATTTAAAATGATATTACATGATATGATACAATATAATAGTATAATATAATAAAATACAATATAATAAAATATACTATAAGATAATATATATATATATATACAATTATACAATAAAAATATATATATATATACATCTCCCTTACCAAAGAAATGCCAGCCCTAATTCTTCGCCTGGAAGATTTCTGCGGTGGTCTTCTGGAAGGTCACCTTCAGTAGATCGGTCCAAAATGGCCATTTTGGTAGGTCCAAAATGGCCATTTTGTGGTAATGTGGGTTGATACCACCACAATAAAATGGGTAAAATTATGTAAAATTGGTAAAATCTGAGAACATGGATGGTTATAAACTATCAAAAATGTCGCAAATGTGGTAATATGGTTAAAAAAATGCCATAGATCACCACATGTTTGATGCTTTATACATGGCTATACAACCCATAAAAATTGTGATTTTGTTGGGGATGGTCTATGGCATTGTTTTAACTACATTAAACCCTATAGTTTTGGAGCTTTTGAAATTTGAAGATTATGGAAAAATCATCGAACTAAATGAGGGTAGACCCAATGCCATAAACCCCCCATGACTTGCCAATGGCTGGGATTGAAACCCCAAACGGTAGGTAGGTGTGTTATTTTACCACATTAAAATCATTAAAATATGTAGATGCGTTTATTTGGAGAGCCTGTCTCTGGAGGACCGTAGATTTGCATCCCTGACAGTTACAGGTACATTATAAATTCAACAAAGCCATACTGAAACCCTACATCTGGATTTAGCCAAGCAAAAACCGAGGATCCGAGACAGAGAGCCAGTCAAACATTGGGGGATATCACATGATCTAAGTTATAAGCAACAAAAATACGCAAACATAGGCATCCACCCATCCAAAAAACAGTTCACCCACAAAAACAAGGCTTGAAGCTGCAAAAATGGTGGATCCAACTAAAAAAATGGTGGTTGAAACAGGTGGAGTGGGGAATGTCACGGGATAGTCTCTTGATGTGCTGCGTTACGCAGTTGAAGCGATGCTGAAACGGCCATCATTTCCAGGCACGTCACATTTCTTTTCATGAGAAAATCGATCATTTTTTAATCATGGAATCCAGTCAATGTTGATGTACAACCACCAAATCCATCCAAATCCATCAACTCAAAGTTGTTTCTGTCTTAGAGTCTTAGACCTTGATCCTTCCAGGGGATCAAGCACCATGACAGTGTCATTGGGAGCCATTTTTTGAGCAATGCACCGTGAAGATCTTCGCAAACCAGGACCTGAGATCCCAAGTTGTAGATGGGCCAAGGACATTTGGGGGCTGGAGAACCAAAACTTGGACAGTCACATCATTTTACATGGGTATGGGTCAATACCTATAGATACCATTTTTAGTGGGATGAACATCCATAAATCCCAGCTATTTTGGGTGAACAGAAGGGTACCAGGGTTTTGACCCATCCCCACATTACATCCTAATATATGAAAAAACACCACACAGTAGTACGTCCTAATACATCCTAGCACAGGCTCGGGAAACTATACAATTTGACGAATAGCTCCAAGTGATGCAAGCCACTTTCTGCAGGATTTCTGGCCACTTTCAACATGTGAAGTAGAGTCAGTAGAGGTGTTCTTACGACTATCTGCAGCCCTGGTCCACGAAACATGGGATGCTTCAGACCTTCTTGGAGTTGCTTCGGTCCGTTTCAGGGGATCCCAGGAGTTATTGATGTGAACGTCAATGTGGAATCTACTGGGAAAGAAATGGACGAATGTGGGCGAAACAATGCCATGTTTACCCCAGTCATCACCATTTCTATAGGTGGTATAGGTCCTATTAGGTGGTATGGTTACCATTTTTTGGTGGTTTATGGCATTGTTTTCCAGATCTCCCAAAATCCAGAGACCGGGTGACCGCGGAAGGGTCCCAAAGTCCTTGTAGCTGTTGATGTTAAGGGTGTCTACTACCAGGCAGTAACTCTGATGGGTTTTTGGCGGAATTGAAATTCCGTCATCAAAGTTGTTGCCGTCCACTTTGTTGCTTTTGCGCGAAACTCAAGATGCGAGAAACTTTTGAAGGTTTGTCGAACGGTCCAAATCTGCTGCCCTCTGCTGAATTGCCACGAGGAATGGGTTGAACTAGGCCTGAATGGGCCTGAATCCAATTGTATCGGCAAGGTCCTTTTTTTTTATCTTTTTTTCATTTGTCCAAAGCAACAAATGTTACTTCCTCCAAATGAGAATTCTTCAGCAAGTACCTAATCACTCAGCAAGGTTTAGCCATGTGCAGTTCTGGGTCACCAGCTGCTGTCGGCCCTCTTGCTGCAGTTCCAGGGACCGATGCAGTTCCTGGACATGAGCGAGCCACAGGTGCGTTTTTTTGGTCAGTTGTTACATGGGATTAATATGGATTAATGGTTTATGGTCATCTATCTCACAGGAATCCTAACATCTTTGTATATAAATAATCCCTACTAATGGATTGATGACCTCATGGAATAAATTCTTCTGTCTATTGATTTTCTTCGACTCAAGTTGCTGGTGTCAGCCCTCCTGAAGATGTCTGGACATGTCGGGACTGGGAAATGTTTGGGTCGTATGGTCACTATCTGAGTGTGATCCGGAATATATGGGTCCTGAAGTCAGCACGTGGCACCCAAAGAATAGGATTTCTGTTAATGCACAGATAAATGAGACAAGTTCATCTGCGGTTTCGCACAAATTATTGAAGACCATATCATGTAAGGTATATGATATACCTCATATCATGTTGATACCTCATATCATAGAGGTACACCTGATCATATCTCATCAAATCTCATAGCGTCCATGGAAAAAAGTTCCCTACCCAACTGGATTGCCGTTTTAAGTTGGCCCATCGGATCAGCAGGCGATGTGTCAATGTTTTTTTTTCTATACAAAAAAGAGATCTGTGAAGAGTACCAATATTCAGAAAATACCATATAACTATATGGATCATATAAGTTATATATAATATATAACCATATAAAATAGGTTTAATTACTATAGGAATTCACCTTAAATTCGATCTGTTTCAGCTGAGTGGTCTCCAAAGGCCGGCGCCTGTTCTTCCCTTTCCCGGCGCTTGTTCTCCGCTCGGCTCATCCAGAGAACCTTGGCGAAATCCCAGAAGTTGAAGGGATTCAATATGGCTATGAATCAATACCTATAGATACATTTTTAGTGGGATGAACATCCATTTACCAGCTATTTTGGGGTTCACTAGGTACCAGGGTTTTGACCCATCCCCATATGGATTTTCTGTGAATATACCTGCAGCTAGTTGGCTTTTGGTCAGTTGATAACTTGTCAAATTCTAGGATTTATATATGGTGGATATATCTATCGGATGAATTTATAAACAACTTCAGAAATGAAGGTGGTCCTGGTTTCCGGATAAGTATGGATAAGTATCTTCCTCTTCAAAATAAAGGCTCCATGTTTTTCATTTCGAAGTTGAAGAGCATTGGCCATCGCGGTCGTGAGCTACAACGTGTCAGCACTCCCCAATCTCCACTGGAAATTGGCAACTGGCGGCTTGAAAAAAGTAAAAATCAGGTGTTCCACCAACCGATTTCCATCAGGATATGGTTCAGTATCTGTATGGGTCAGAATGAAGAGCCCCTTCTCTGGGTTCCAGCGTTGCCAGTTGACCTATATCCAAGATCCCTGCTTTTGTTGATTGTATTTCTATGGGAGTACACCATCGCCGGTGCCCAAAAGATGCTGCTTATATTGGCTACCTAGTTCATTGGTACCAGGTCATTTTAAGCCCTGGTTAGATCATATTACTGTTGAGATCTCTGTAGCATGCAGCAAATGCTATGGCAACGGCATAGGTTTTGTACCCGGTTTCAGAAAACTCAATTCCTGATGGTTCATCAAAGATTTCTCCACTAAAAACTGCGAAAAACACCCAATTTACATAGATCCCCATGTTTGTTTGTTTGTTTGATTGATTGTTTGTTTGTTTGTTTGATTGATTGATTGTTTGGTTTTATGTTGTTGTGTTTTGTTTTGTTGTGTTTTGTTTTGTTGTGTATTGTTTTGTTGTGTTTTGTTTTGTTGTGTATTGTTTTGTTGTGTTTTGTTTTGTTGTGTTTTGTTTTGTTGTGTTTTGTTGTATTTTGTTTTGCTGTGTTTTGTTTTGTTGTGTTTTGTTTTGTTGTGTTGTGTTTTGTTTGTTTGTTTTGATTGTTTTGTTTGTTTGTTTTGATTGTTTTGTTTGTTTGTTTGTCTGTCTGTCTGTCTGTCTGACTGTCTGTTTGCTTTTTGGTTGTTTTTTTTCGGATCCGTTTCATGTGCCTCCCATTGGTTGCTTATGTTTTTCCCCATGCATCTTTCGACAAAAATAAAATTAACAAGTCCAAGCCGCATGGCGCTCTTGCGTCGCCTGGTTTAGGGAGAAACCCTGGGGGAAACTAACACATGATCTTTGATGATTAATCCTTTCCCCCTATTACTAAACGCCCCACAAATACTAAAAACTAGGGTCCATCTCCCAGTTTGGAAAATTTCAGGTTGGCCAATAATTTGACTTCTAATTGATCCCCTTTAGAAAACAATAAAAAAATAAAGCTACCATTTGTGGATTTTGCGCCCTAATAATAAAAACTAGTTCGCCCCGGGGTGTTTATTATTAGGGTCCGTCCGAAAATTTTAGTTTTTTTATATTAGGGTTTTTAATTTATTATTAGGGCCCGCTTCGAAAACCAATTTTTGGCAATATTTTAAATTTGTTATATATAAGGAAATTTAATTGGTTTTGAAATCGAACAAACTAGTTTTTATTATTAAGGCTTTAATTCTATTAATAGGGTCCGCTTCGAAACCCAATTTTTGGCAATATTTTAATTGCGTTATAAAAGGAAATTTAATTGATTTTGAAATCGGGAAAAAAGTTTTTATTATTATATAAGGTTTTAAATTTATTAATAGGGTTCCCTAATAATAAATACCACCCTAATAATAAAAACCACCTGAGGTGTTTATTATTAGGGGGGACGTTTAGTATTAGGGGGAAGGGATTATACCATATTATACCAGATATTTACCATATGATGTTCCGGGGAGATACCTAGATGTGGAAAATGAATGAAAATGACTTATTTAGTTAGATGATATTCGATGATTATACCATGTTATCTGGGCAAATTGTAATAATTCACTAACCTGAAATAAGATATAATAAGATCATATTGGGCCCCGAATCCTAACCATAACAGTAAGTGTGGAAAATGAATGAAAATGATCCATTTAGTTTGATGATGGTCGATAATTATACCATATGCATATGCTGCAAGAAAATGGTGAATGTCCGCATCTATGTTAGTTTACAGGAGGGCAATATAACAGAAAAAATGGAGGTCACCAAGTCACCAAGAGATGCAGGATGTCTGCAGAACTCCAAATACGATCAACAATCGTCAAGTAAGATCAACTCGCATCGATTGGCA
>CAMXCT020001835.1:90000-120273 GCA_947184155.2 Cladocopium goreaui
GGCCTTCGGGGAGAAGACGTCATCTGAGAGCTTCAGTTTCAAGTTGCTGAAGGTCACCTGAAACCTAGCGGTGAAACAGCGCTCGTGGAAAGATCATCCCGAAAAAAATCTGAAGAAAGGGAGCTCCCATGGTGGATTGGGGTAATCCCATATATATATATATTTATTGTTGGCTAGCAGCTAGATTTCGTCATCAGCCTACATATGTTTTTGTTGAAGCTGCTCAGGTTTTGCTGTCTCGAGTATGCAACATGCTCTACAATCAACAAGTGCCCAATCTTTTAGCAGGAACCTTTTCGCATGAGGGGAAATTCTGTGGAAATCTGGATGGGTGGTGAAAGGAAAAAAAAACATCCAGGCCCTAATACAGTAAGAACCGAGCATAGACTTTGGTGAACAAACATGACAATAGAAACTCCAGGTCTATAATTCTTGAATTGAAGAATCTACTGCTGCTTTAGATTGGAGGCTAGTACACCCCAACAGTTGCGGCCATCAGCCAAAGGGCTCATGGCCATTGCTATTTTGGAGGTCCATCCCCCGTGTGGACCAAACAAAAATTCATGAGGCTCCCCGCTTCAAAGTGCATTCAGTCCTGTAGGCATCCAGAGTAAAGTAGAGCTCCCCTCAGCGCGTTTTTGCTCAGTAAAACCATAGGCCATGTGTGCCATGTGTGCCATGTGTGCCATCCGCGTGGATAGGAAAGGGAGAAAATCATGTTTGGAACCAGTGAATCAGACCGTTGGGATCCGAACATGGCTTAGTGCACTTAGCTCTTTGGGATCTTTGGGGGGGTGGCCAGCAAACGGAAATGGCAAGGGTATGAGATAACGAACCCCAAAGACCCCAAGGAATTTGAGCCCATGCTTGAGGTTGTTGGAGCAAGGATCGGCGATTCATCTCCAAAATCATTTGAAGTCAGGCCAATAACATGCGACCTGGGAAAACTTGACCATCCTAAAGTATGCATGGCTCTAGACCAAATGTTACAATGTTGCACTCAGATGTTTTTGGGATGCCTAAAACAGTCTTAAAACTGTGACCCATTCATCACACTCTTCCAGTCGTTGCAACGCGGCGCTGTTCAGCGCCTTTCGCATTTTCTCCGTCACCTGATGTCTCGGTTGTGTCTGGGCCTTCCACGTCCGACGGCGGTTTCTTGGTCAAGCGGCTTGGAAGATGAGCGGCCAAGCGTCGGAGCGGGCAGCCCCACCAGTGGCTAGTTGGCCAGTCTGCTGGAAACCCCAAATCCCCCATGGTTTGAGAAACACGTAGCCTGTGGGTGGCTCAACCACAAAATCAAATTGATCGTGGTTGCTTTAAGATTCCAAATGTTAATCATGGTGTGGGATATGTATTCAGGTTGTATATATAAACCCCATGTATCCCCATGACGTCGAAACTAATCCATACAATACAACTGGATGACGACCCTGGTACCCTGTTGTGAAAATCAAAACATATCAAAACAACTTACAAATGGATGTTCATCCCCCAATAGTAAAGGTTTGTCCCCTAGTCGGCATGACCCATCTGCATCTCGATTGCTGGCTCAACCACCAAAAGCACACCGGCAGAGCTGCTGGACGTGACCCCTTCGGACATATGTCGACAGCGCGCGACGTTCGTGGACCTGAAACAAATGCACGACATGAGCACCAGATCTTCAGCAAGATCTTCCATGTCCAAACTCGAAAATCTTACTGGTGCCTAGCAGGGAATGAGGGAATGATCCATAATCACTAGTAAGCACCAGTAAGAAATATACAGGGATGCTCCCAATAGCGAAATGGTCAATGTTCATCCCTTTGTGGCTATCAGTCACCTATTGATCAGAGGGGAGCAACCCTGATAAATCCCACAAAAATTGCTGGGAAATTACCAAACATCGCATCATTTCGCAAGGAGGGATTGCAAGATTTGCTGGGACATTAAGATCATTAAGATATATTAAGATTCATGTGAGCAAATCATCTACTGTAATATAGTCACATCCAATTGCAACTGAGTCAATGCAATGTAATCTCCGAAGCCCCCAATGAGACGGTCCCTTCCCATTTCCAGACCCATTTCCAGAGGCTTTCGTAACGGAAAAAATCATGGCTCCCATGGGGCGAGGATCATAGAGGTTTTGTAGAGGTATCCGCAAAATCAATATCACCACAAAGCATGACAAAGCAAAACTCAATAGACATGTTGGTTATATGGATAATTATTGACCATAATTATTACAATTATTGTTATCAATGGCAATAGCAATCAATGGTATATAATGGTTCTATAGTCCATAATGATGGTTATAACATGTTATAACAATCAACGGCGAAACCCTCGGCTGATGGCCAATGCTGGCCATGTCGTGCACACCGCTACGCCGCTACGGCGGTCGAGTCATGGGATGCGGTGGCATCGGGATCATGTCCCTTTGGTCTGGTCTTAGTCCATTCCGGTCATGGCGTCCTTGCGTAGAAAGTCGTGTTATTCCAGGGAAAACGCCGGGAAACCATGATTTTCTACCAGCAAATACAGGGGTACCACTGCCACTCTTCCCTTCATCCCATTTGTGGTGGCTTGCAGCACATCACACACGTACACTATTTGTATCTATTTGAATCTATTTGTATCTATTTGTCTGTAATAAATACATCTATACATATATATATATGATTATATATGTAATAAATATGTTAGCATGAATGTATACAGATCATGACTATCGATATACTATCGATAGTGCGGAGTGTCCATTCAGATAGTCAACAATTCCCACAACTGGGTGGCCCACCCACAAGTACCCAATCACCCCAGCTACAGTACTGGGCTTGCGGTCAAAACATGGGGTTAGTAACTTGAAAGTCATCCATCCTATAGTGGGAATCCTGAAAAACCGGCTATGCAAATTCTAATCTGGTTGGTGGTTGAGCCTACCCCCATGAAAAATATGAAAGTCAGATTGGATCATCATCCCAACTATTGGGGAAAATAAAAAATGTTCCAAACCACCAACCAGTAATTAATTGATGACCATTCCCCATGTACCAACATTTGCTGCGATTCGCTGCCGGTGGACCGTCCAATGTGACCTTGAGGACTCGTGATGGGATTCATAATTCAGGTTATCGCACATGCTGCACTCAGGACTTGCATGGACTTTTGCCAACAAATCCTGCCTAACGCAACGTTTCAAAAAACCAAGCGACTCAATCGCAGATTGGGACCGCTGCTCCGGTGTGAAACTTGGGCAAAACCGGTTGGATCTGGAGCATCGAAACAGGGGGATAGGGATGGGATAGGGCATACGTCTGTGCAACCACGTTTCGCCAGCTGCTCCATCTTGTCGTTTCGCTTCAAATTCTCATTTCTGAACTCTAAAAAGGCCATCCAATCATGCTCCAATTATATCGTATACATAAACCAATGTCTTCCAAAGCCATTATTTTTTGTTCACCAGCACTGGGTCTTTTTTTTGGTGTTTCATGATAATTCTTGCTAAGGGACTAAGATGGACTAAGTCGGACTAAGGGATATGTTGCTTCTTGGCTTCTTGCGCTTTTGCTTTTCAATTCACACCCGAGCTGGCTGCCAAATCGGTGTGACCGTGGTGATCCACTGGAACTGTGGCAGCTATCGAAAGTGGCGATTCGCCAGTTCTCCAGGCCGGCGTGGGAAGGAATCTTGGTGAACAGCAGGACAAACATACAAACTATGTGGGAAATCTATGGATATCGGCAGTTTTTGTGTGCAGAAGTGTAGGCCCTGTAATGTATGAATTGGATTTTAGTGGTACTCTGAGAATAGACCATCAAGCTCTTAAGGTAGACTGGAACACATCAACCTGATTTTATTGGGACGTTCAGAGATGTTTCCGGACCAATCGGTGCGCAAGATTCCGATCCCTCTCGTGGTGAATTTTGCGCACGCAAAAGTCAGCGGACTCCATCCACCATCGTCGATGGTTATCTACATTTTTTGCAGCTCCAAGACACTCAAAATACCATAAAATACCCATATCAAAAAAACATGATAAACTTTAAACAGACTTTACAATCATGTGGCAAAATATATGTTTTTGTGGGTAAATGGAATGTCATGGAATGTCGACAGGTCTATTTGTAAATGGGTATATCATCAATCCCAATCAACTGCCAGGAAAACCCCCGGTTGTAGTCATGAACAGGATCCCATGAAAACGTCGTATTTGGAAGGGACCAGTCATGGTAAGGGACCAGTCCTCGACTCAACATGTGGGCTGTTCAGTTCACCCCCAGCACAGACATCTCCAGGGGTTGGTGGTTGAGCCTACCCCCTCTGAAAAATGATGGAGTGAAAGTCAGTTGGGATGATGAAATTCCCAATATATGGAAAAATAAAAAATGTTCCAAACTGAAACCAGTGATTGTGTTCTGCTATGAATTGCAATAACCATATCTGGGGAAAAGAGTTGCTCCGAATGATGCTTGGACACATAGGCAGTATGATCCACCGGGTTTCTGCGAGAGCAACATCACCAACTTACGTTTTGTTTACAAGCAATCTAGCAGCCAGGTAGGGTTTGCGAGGCTCCACAACTGTTTGATATCTAGCCAGAGACCTTCCATGCAGTTACGGGAAAGTGTAACCTAAACCAGCCTGGAAAACCACTGAAATGCGAAATCACCTTGACGTAAAGTCCAAGTGGAGATCTTTCGAACGTTTCTTTTCTAACAGAAGCTTACAAGAAATATACGAATAAACAAAAAAAACATAGGAAAAATGCATTTTGCTTCCAGTCTTTGATTGTTTTTGCTGGTCTTTTCGTGAATTTCAGCCTCGTAGACCCATCCCGTGGCTGCTCAAACGACGGAACGGTTGGTTTCGGGAAGAAACTCTACGGCCTCCATGCTGCTCCATGCCTGGCGGGTCGCCGATCATTGGTGGCAGGGTTTTATTTATCCAGGCTTGGCATTGAATGATGTATAATGACGCGTATGTAGTCCTGCTTTTATGATAGTTGAAAAGGTGGTACTGTAATTTTTTCCATCTTTGGACACCACGGTCACTCCACCAACATTCACTACTGGTCTGAATCGGGCACCCTTAGAACCCTCGCTAGCGGTAGTGAATTGGGAACCCTTAGAACGCTCGCTACTGGTAGTGAATTGGGAACCCTTTGAACGCTCGCTACCGGTAGTGAATTGGAAACCCTTAGAACACTCTGTACTGGGATTCAAGTTTATCTTATTATTGTCTGCTTTTAAGATAGATCCCTGTTAGAACACTATCTATCTTAAAAGCAGACACTAATAAGATAAACTTGAATCCCAGTAGCGAGCGTTCAAACGGTTCCCATTCACTAGCGGTAGCGAGCGTTCTAAGGGTTCCCAATTCACTACCAGTAGTGAGCGTTCTAAGGGTTCCCAATTCACTACCGGTAGCGAGCGTTCTAAGGGTTCCCAATTCACTACAGCTAGCGAGCGTTCTAAGAGTTCCAAATTCACTACCAGTAGCGAGCGTTCTAAGGGTTCCCATTCACTACCGGTAGCGAGCGTTCTAAGGATTCTCAATTCACTATCGGCAGCAGGTGTTTTAATTTAAGGGACCCAATTCACTACCGCTAGCGAGCGTTCTAAGGGTGCCCGATTCAGACCAGTAGTGAATGTTGGTGGAGTGACCGTGGTGTCCAAAGATGGAAAAAATATACAGTACCACCTTTTCAACTATCATAAAGGCAGGACAGTATATGTATGCATGTATGTATGTATGTATGTATGTATGTATGTATGGTATGTATGGTATGTATGTATGTATGTATGTATGTATGTATGTATGTATGTATGTACGTATGTACGTATGTACGTATGTACGTATGTACGTATGTACGTATGTACGTATGTACGTATGTACGTATGTACGTATGTACGTGTGTACGTGTGTACGTGTGTACGTGTGTACGTGTGTACGTGTGTACGTGTGTACGTGTGTATGTGTGTATGTGTGTATGTGTGTATGTCTGTATGTATGTATGTATGTATGTATGTATGTATGTATGTATGTATGTATGTATGTATGTATGTATGTATGTATGTATGTATGTATGTATGTATGTATGTATGTAGTATGTATGTATGTATGTATGTATGTATGTATGTATGTATGTATGTATGTATGTATGTATGTATGTATGTATGTATGTATGTATGTATGTATGTATGTATGTATGTATGTATGTATGTATGTATGTATGTATGTATGTATGTATGTATGTATGTATGTATGTATGTATGTATGTATGTATGTATGTATGTATGTATGTATGTATGTATGTATGTATGTATGTATGTATGTATGTATGTATGTATGGTATGTATGGTATGTATGTTATGTATCTATGTTATGTATCTATGTTATGTATCTATGTTATGTATCTATGTATGTATGTTATGTATGTTATGTATGTTTTGTATGTTATGTATGTTATGTATGTTATGTATGTTATGTATGTTATGTACGTTATGTATGTTATGTACGTTATGTATGTTATGTCATGTTATGTCATGTCATGTCATGTCATGTCATGTCATGTCATGTCATGTCATGTCATGTCATGTCATGTCATGTCATGTCATGTCATGTCATGTCATGTCATGTATATATATATATATATATGTATAATTGTATATATACATATATATATATATATAGTCTTATGGAATTCATGGCTTGCTGAAACACAGAATTCCATCTGTCGGCAAACATCATGTCTGATGTTCTGCTTTAACATGCATAGTGATGAACCAACCCGGATGATCAAGTCTCGGAAATCTGCGGGTAGCCCGAAAAGAAAAGTCACCCTTCCTCACAAATAAGGACTTCAAGAATTATCAATGACTATTATTAGCACCATCAACCGTTGCTACGAGGGGTGCATAAACCTCTCCAAGTTGTTTTTGGGGTCAGTTCATCTCAGCTCGTGAGTTCGGATTTTTCAGCCCCAAGCGATGACTGATTGATCGCCCCATGCCGCCCATGCCCAAATATCAGGCACAAAGCAGAAATAACAAGGAAACCATGAAAAATTGGGATGCCCTGAGAAAGGAAAAACAACGTAGAATTTATCCCCACATCCCATCACTCTCTTTCCCGACCCTCTTGGTTCGCCTTCTTCGAGTCCACCCTATTGAGTCTTTGCCTCAACCTCCTGTCGCCATGGGGTATTCACAGTTCGGTTTTGTTGAAATCCCCGGACTTGTTTATGGATAACCTCAAGAATAGAGAGATCACTTATGAGCCAAAAAGCCGGGAAAACATACCCTGGAAGAGACATCTTATGACAGTGAGAAAGGATTGGGTGTAAATTAAATTCCAGGAAATGCGGTTTGACAAATAGGGTTTGTTCCCGGCGCAAGAAAAAACAGGTCTGCTTGAAATGAAAAGTATGACCATCAATCAACGACCATCATTGCCAGTGAACAAGTCTTGTTGCGGGTAAGGATTAGCTACATATATATATATATTATACATTATATACAGGTGCAGAACCGCGTGTCTTCGCAATGTGAGCGGAGAATGTCAACTTACGGAGGTATCAGGTTGCCAACCAAACATGTGAGAAAGTCCGAAAGCCCGCAATTTCCCAGTCACAAAATGGTTCTTGGGCCCGGCCCCACTCATAGTTCTTAAGGCTGGAAGCATTGGAAGATTGTGTGTGTGTGTTGCTACATAATGTATGTGTATATGATCGTATATGTATTAATGTGATTAATATTGATTAATAGATAGTATACAATATATATAATTTTAAGCGATATAATATGTGTATAAATATACATATATACACACACGATATACGAATTTCTGGGAAGTGATACCCAGTGGATCCACCATTTTTGAAGCGATTTTTGCCACCAGGGCAATCCACGGGTTCCAAACGTCCAGAATATGGCTATAAAATCTTATAAATTCAAACGGACATCAAGTACATCGCAAGCTCCTCTCCTCAATGGTCTTCACAATCTTTATGAGCAAAAACTCACTGTTGAAGACTCACGTCAATGTCTTAGTGAATTAATGTCTTTAACTTACATGTTCATTCACTGTTGCGGGTCAATAGCAAACACATACCGATTGCATTGTCAGTTTCTCTCAGGTGCTCATGCGAGTCAAACTGGTACATCTCAAACACCTCTGGTTTCGGCGACTAGCATCTGGTAATAGAACATAGCTATGGAACCAATAGGCATGTAATAGGCCAGTTATTGAAAATAACCGTTTTGAATAGGTAAATCATCGAATCAAATGGGCAATGTTCCATGGTCATGTTGATTTACCAGAGGGTGACCCTGACAGGTCCATCTGTGGCTTTGAGGGCCCAACAACTCCATATAAGAGCACGGCCTGATTCCACAACCTTGTTGATGAAATACCCTAATGTCCATGGTCTAAACTCTAATCTTTGATCTTTAAGATCAGCTGCCCATGTATATCATTGCCTTCGGCCAATATTTCCAATTCTCGATTGGTTGTCCTTGCATTTTCCCTGTTGGAACATTTTTCAGTGGCATCGGTGAATTCCAACAAAACAAATCAATCACCATTAATTCACCATTTACAGTGCTTAAACCACCATTTTCCTATGGTTTTATAATGTTTTATAGTAGAATCACCATTAAATCACCAGGAAAAATCACCATACGTCAGCAAAACAGTCCAATCATCAACTTGCCAAGTCCAAAAATCTGATCGTTTGGGGATGGGTCAAGTTGCCGTATTATGGACCGCCATTGATATGTTGGGAAAAAAACCTCCATTTACCGAAGTAAATTAGAATATTTCACTAACCTGAACTAAGATGAACTAAGGCCATTTGGGGATGATTTCCAAGATTAACCAAACAATTTTTTGATTTTTCAGGCCTTCAGGTAGAAGAGCAAGCCGTTCACCAATTTGTCCTGGAGATGACCATTTAAGCGGACGCCAAATCGCTTGTCCACCCATATGGATTGATGGTTGAAATCCCATGGCTATCATCGTCGTCATCATCATCATCAACCCTAAACCAATCTAAACCCCAAACCCTAAGCCTAAACCCTAAACTCCTTGAAAGTACCCTTGAATATAAAGTTTAACGGGGGTGGGGTTGATGATTCCCTAGAAACTCGGTTGAAACATCTGGAAGACTGAATCAATATCCTGTGAACCCCCTAGAAAGTTGTGTGGGCGAACCAGGGGGGGTTGGGCGTAATATGACTACCTGTACCATATTTGAAGAGATAAACATCCACATTAAAAAAAAAAATGTGCAGGGTTATGTCCCCATCCTCAAGGGAAAGACCGTGCAGAATGGGCACTTCGCTGATCCCCTGCAAATGTGGCGAACCCAAGGATTTCCGTGCCACTTTAGATTGGTAAATGGAAAGCCATGGCGAGCCCATGGCTAACGATGCCAAAAGGCTGGAAGACCCATTAAAATTTTCCTAGATTCTCCTAGATACCATTTGTGAATTGGATTGTATGGTATAGTCGGTATAGTTATTGGATCATCCTGGGATGATAGTTGGATACTAATGGAATACCTTTCCCAGTTCCCCAGCGATTCCAGCGGCATCCCAGTCCTTAGCATCTCCCCAGGATTTCCGAAACTTGCTGCCTGGAGTGGCTCAGAAACCATGTGGAGTCAATCTTCTGGAGTTTTGGTGGAAAAAAAACAGCTGGAATACCCTCTGGTAAACTAGCATAGCTATTGAAAATTGCCATTTATAGTGAGTTTTCCCATTAAAAAGGGTGATTTTCCATAGTTATGTTAGTTTACCAGAGGGTATAGAGACTTTCCGGCCGCCCCAACAGCCAACTGGCACCTCGTAGGGATTTGGGAGTTGTCAGTGCCTGACCACGGCCACGATTGTTGGCCATAGTACGTCTGCAACCAACCGTTTAACCAACCAAAATGGCGCTTTAATGGTGATTCTTGGGATATAATCGGAATATATTAGGGATATTATGGGAATACCCTCCGGTATAGTCAAACATGGCTGGAAAATCCGCGAACGAAATGGAGGTTTGTAGCTGGGACCATCATCCGTACATGGAGGCTATCCCCTGGCCATCTTTGACAGAGGGTATCTTCATCATTTTCGGTCCATACGCATTGGCATTCCTGGGAATGGTTCAACATAGCTGATCTCCCACCGCTGTGAAGCCGTGGGCTTCCTCGATAGAAACCCTGCTTTGAATCTGGTGGAAATCCCATGCAAATCCTCTTCAAAAGAGGCTAACCAATTTGCTTCGTCAACCAACATGTCCGAAAAAACACATTTAAAAAAAAACACACAAATCCTCAACATCCTCAATTTCTAGTGCTCAAATCCCGCTTTTCCAACAAAAAAAACAGATCCATGGTGCAATGCCCCCGCCGGCACCTTGGTTGGAGCAGGAAACTCCACCTGTTCTCCGTCTTGAAGGAGCATGGGCTTACAATGCCTGCGTCCAGAAGAACATGGGGGTTTTCCATGGGGGATCCCCAATAGCTGGATGGTTTATCAATGTTTATAATGGAAAGCCCCACAGAAAAACAAGACTGGCGAAGTTCAATCAACTGGAAGTTTCTCCTATCAACTGGGGACTGTCATTCCAGACATATATCAAATCTCCGACCCCAACAGGTTGAAATTGGGGATTTCAGTGGGGGAGCTGCTCATGTTATTTTAGCAAGTGTACGAACAAAAAACAAGCATGGGGATGTGGGTCAATTTGGAGGAGATGTCTCTATACATATGTCATCAAACTCTGGAGACACAACATACATGGGCATACAACCACTGTATAATGTTATTTCCCTGTTGTTGACTGGTTCTACTCGTTTGACCCTGGTTAGACCATGGGGACTTTTATCATTTAGGTACTGATGGCGGTATACCATAGCTATCAAAATAGCATGCAAATGGGTGCTCAACACCCTGAGAGGCGACATGTCTTGACCCTTCCCTGCATAATTCTATGTTTGACCATGTTCAAGGGTAATATGAAACCATCATCCAGAAACATCTCACCGGACGGGGTTCAAAACAGAAGCAACTGCCGTTTCGAGCCGTTTCTGGGCCACGTTGCTCTGGAAGAAGGGGATGCATCACACTGTTGTTTCCTGAGTATCCCATAGCCATCTCTTTTGGGATCTCCAAGGATGAAACACAAACAAAAAATCAATTGGGATGTGTTTTAGGACCATTCCAATCACCATGTTTGAGGGGATGAACATCCATGATACCCTCTGGTAAACTAACATAGCTATGGAAAATCGCCATGTTTAATGGGAAAATCCACTATAACTGGCCATTTTCAATAGCTATGTTAAATTACCAGAGGTTAATCCATCGGAAATTTCCTGTGAAAAGCCAGAAAAGCCAGGGCATCACCAGACTGTGGGAGTGAAGTGACCCGCCCGGCCCAGCATCTCTGGGATGTAACTAGACTGAAAAACCATGGCGAGGTCGTTCCAAGGTACCGAAGTTCATCTAGAATTTCTCTCTCTCTCTATATATATACACATAAGGCAAGTATCCTATCTATATAGAGGGTCATCATAAACCAGAATCACTTCATTCTTGTCAGCCATAGCTGGATTTGTCCAAAACTGGAGGATACCTCAATCATTGCAGTTTGAATGTGCAAATTGATGATCGATCATAGGATTTAGAGGTACTGCACCCTAATGTTTCGACAAAGCCATACTCTTCATGGTTCAGAACTAAAACACAATCCCAGTGTCTGAGTCTGGTCAAAGCCCCCCAAAATGTCGGGCAGTGATATCACCATAAAAATCTATGGATCCTGATATTCCCATGATATCCCCATGGCTGCAGTGTATCCCCTCAGCCGAGCAAAGGGCACCATCATTGTGGCCGAGCTTCGATAGTATTTGATGAGTTGCTCAAGTCCTTGATGCCTTGTATCCTCGGCAGCTGGGTGTCCAAACGGGGGTACCCCCGATCATCCATTCAAATAGATGTTCCAGAAAATAAACCAGCCATGTTTGGGTACCCCTATTTTAGGAAACCCCCATATGTATATTACTAGAAGGTGTGTATATATTTGATTTATGTGAGACAAATATATATATATACACAAGTATACATGTATTATATACATATACACTCCACATATGTCTGCATGTCCCAATGAGTTTACTGAATGATGGATAAAGACTCCACCGATCTGCCGAAGTAGTACAGCAATGATCTGTGAAAAGGATTGCTGTTAAAACCACCACTGCAGACCGACGGCCCATGGTGAATAGATACCAGTTCCAAGTTGGGATAAGTAGGCAATTCAGGAGGAATCCTGAAACTGATTGTTTCAATTTAAGATTAATCATTGTTTTAGGGGCCTGATCGTAATGGAGTCCTCCAAAACCTGTATATAATTATCTAGATCCTCAATTTACCCATTGAGAAGTACAGTAAATTCGCATTGGTGAGTCAAAGATGGCAATGCAGAATACCATGTGTCTCCACGGGAAAAACATCAACCATCATGGAGAAAACTCCTAATGTCGCCAGAGAGTACCCAAAAATTCTGGACATGTTTCAAATGTTGGGTTTGACTGAAATAGCGCACCCTCAATTTCAATGTAACACCATCATTCTCCCAACTAAAATTGCCATATGTTGAGAGTGAGTAAACAGTAAACCCCAAGTTTTGGACAATACCAAAACTCATCTTGTTTGCTTGCTGGCTACCAATAAATCAATATCAAAATATCACTACATCGATATATCAATATATCGATATATCAATATATCAATATGTCAATATATCAATTTATTAATATATCAATATGTCAATATATCAATATGTCAATATGTCAATATATCAATATATCAATACATCACTATGTATCTATACCTCATCTCATCTTATCTCAGCTCTTCTCATCTCATCTCACCACATCTATCATATCCCATTCCTCTATTTCTACCCATATATATATAGTGGTTTATATCACTTATATCCCAGATAAGATCTATTCCATATCATATCAGCATATACCAGTATCATATCTATAGCCGTCAATATACAGATCTATGTGGGCAAGAAAATAATAAACCTACCAAACTTGGGGATGGTTTCAACCCATCCATAAAAACAAAAAAAAACGTGATGACTTGGAGATGGTGACTATGGCATTGGGTGATATTTTTCCACCTGAATATCATTTACCCTCTGGTCAACTAAGAGTTTGCGAACTGGAAAATAACCTAAACTTTAAGTTCGGTATATAAATCAACGAACTAAATGTGCTATTTTCCAGTTCGCAAACTGTTAGTTTACCAGAGGGTCTCCCCATCTTGTCCTACCCGACACTCATCTCGCTTCAGCCCAGCATCCCAACAAACTTCCAAGTCTTCCGCCGCCCCACCTCCTGAATCGATCCAGGGGCCAGATTTGTTGCCAAAAATAGATCAAGGGATATCAGTGATATAAACCACTATATATATTATATATTATATATTATATATTATATATTATATATTATATATTATATTATTATATATTATATTATATTATATATATATATATGATGTATTGGTCTGCCATTCACTTGCGACGAAGATTTGCCGATCACTTGCGACGAAAACATACCCCTGCCTTTTTGCCGATCACTTGCAACGAAGAGTCCTCTAAAGCTCCTTGAATTACGTCTTAATTACCGCCAAGCCACCTTACAATGCCAATGGTCTTTCCTTTTACGGTCTAGGTGTGGGAGGAAGTGGTAAAGCGCGGTTCCAATCATGTGCCAAACCTGACAATACCAATATACCAATGGTGCAACCATTTTTGGGGTTTTGGGGGTGGGGTGGGGGGTTAAGGTTTACTAATTTTATTCATCACGTCGCAAATTTGATAATTCCGATGGTTTTATCTTTTAGGGTTTTGGGGTGGGGGTTGAGTTAGGGCGTACTAATGTTTCTCATCATGTCGCAATTTGACACTGCCGATGGTTTTACCTCTTTGGGTTTTGGGGGCGGGGGGGGCCAGCATTTCATAAGATTTCTCATCATCTCGTAAACTTGACAATGCCGATGGTTTTACCTTTTAGTCTTTTGGGGCCGGGGGGGTGTCCGTGTCTCATAAGATTTCTCATCATCTCGTAAACTTGACAATGCCGACGGTGTTACCTTTGTAAGCTTTTGGAGTGGGCTGTGTGTGATCACGTCCTTTGGCTCTTGGCACCGGAACTATATGCTAGGCTGTGAGATCTTCTCTTGCTCTTGCACACCGACATGATGCTACCCGATCAGATCTCTTTTAATTGGAATATGGATGACAACTTATATGCAGAAGTTTCTAATGCAGAACAATATTGTGCCTATGAGTTTCAGTGTTGTTCACAAGTAACTCACAGCAGCAAACTGAATCAATCCTATTGATAGAAATAAACAGCGACCATGCTCTTCAAAACCCCTCATAACAAACAGCATCCTCAGGCCCTCAAATGTGCCATCACAACTGGGAAATACTTACCATGGCCACATTTGCCATCTACTACAACCTTTCACATATGTGATGTCATGTGTCTTCCCTCGTGAAGAATCATGTGTTTATACTACATGTTTCTTGCATGTTTGGGTCTTGCAGGCAAGAAAGATAGCAAGGAACCACGCATGATGATGATGATGATGATGATGATGATGATGATGATGTGATGGTGATGGTGGTGATGACGATGATGATATATGCGTGTTTTGGTGGTGGTGCTGATAAAAATGATGTTCATGACAATAATGGTCACGATGATGGTGATGATGATGGTGATTATGAAAAGAAGAAGCCGGAAAAGACAAGGATGAGGATGATGATGATGATGATGATGATGATAAACATGATGATGATAAACATGATGATGAGGATGATGATGATCATGATGATCATGATGATCATGATGATCATGATGATCATGATGATCATGATGATCATGATGATCATGATGATCATGATGATCATGATGATCATGATGATCATGATGATCATGATGATCATGATGATCATGATGATCGTGATCATGATGATGATCATGATGATGATCATGATGATCATGATGATCATGATGATCATGACGATCATGATGATCATGGTGATCATGATGATCATGATGATCATGATGATCATGATGATCATGATGACCATGATGATCATGATGATCATGATCATGATGTGATCATGATCATGATGTGATGATGATGATGATGATGATGATGATGGCGGTGGTGCTGATTTTGATGATGATAATAATGACAATGATCATGACGATGGCGATGACGATGATGATGATGATGGTGGTGATGATGATGATGTTATGATTGGTATGTTGTCGTTGTTGTTGTTGTTGGTGGTGGTGGTGGTGATCATGATGCTCATGACCATGATGACCATCATGATTATGATGATGAAGAAAACAGCGTCACAAGCGACGAGCAAAACGGCGTCACAAGCGACGAGATAAACAGCATCACAAGCGAACGCCTCACCTCTGTATTGGCGGATCTATATGGATCTATAGCATATGATTGTATAATCATGTTTACATATATATATATATGTATATATATCAATATGTTTATACTATATAAAATATATAACAATATAATCATGTTCTGTTGATTCGTTGTTGCATATTGATCATTCTTTACTGTATGCATATGCATGAAAATGATGTGCACACGGTATATAACAACAAATGGACATAATGTATGAACATATGTATGAAAATTGCCATGGAAGTACATGAACATCACATCTCTCTATGACATCGACATCGGAGTTCAAGAGCCTTTCGGGATGCTGTGTATTTAGATTCACAAATCCAATATTCTGGCAACCCATGGCAAACCAATCTAAAAAGCCTGGCCCTTGATGCACCGCGTATGTCCCTGGAGGGGGAACTCAGTCTGAAAGCGTCCCATTATATCCCCATGATTTATATAATATATATATATAATTAATTATATATGTGTGTGTGGATAGTAAATTACCCACATCCATCATCATCCATCCACATCTAATCAATCATGGCTCCTTAAATCCCATCAAATTCCCTGGCATTTTTAGACCCAATTTTCGCACCTCGCTCGAAGTGCTCCCACAGCTGTCCCGCTACCTGCCGAGAAGCTCGCAACGGGTGACGGATGACATCCCGGGAGAAGCCCATGAAATGGAGATAAGCATACCGTAAATTCATTTAGAATAGAAAATCGACCATTTATAGATCATGTCCGGGTGAAACTATGAAGCTTTCCATATCTATCTTGGTTTAGTGTAGAGTGTAGGGTAATCTCTACAAAAATCTATCGAAATGGGTGTTAACCAACAAAGAGTTTGGTCGCTAAATGATTTGCCAAGCACCATTTGGATTGTTGTTGAATAAAATTCGGATATTACACGGAGCAATTTTGCTATACGAGACACCAAGAAAAAGACGGAAAACTTCTAGCTATTGTCATATTCTCCACATCTATGTTAGTTTGCCCCAGGGTACTTTATAAACCTTTGATACCGGTACCCAAGTGAACGTCCCAAGAGTGTAGTTCAACTCCCGACTGGGGTTCACTCCCCGTCGAATAGAGGGCTGACTGAGTCACCTGGCTATTCAAAATTCAGAAAATTCAGAACCAAAATGACCATTTCGGATAAAAATATGTCCATTTCCAATGAAGTCAAAATCATGTCAAATCTTCATTGGAACTATTTAAGTTTAACTGGCTGGGTTTCCATTTTTGGGGGGTACCCAAAAAAATAGCTTTTCATGATTTATTTCATAGAAAATCCCACTAAAATTCCACTAAAAATGATGAATTGATAGATGGATTAATCATACATAGATCCCATCTATCTATGGATACTAATGATTACAGTAATCCATCTATCAATGTATGATTTAGGGCTACCCCCATCGTTTCAACCTGCATCGCCGCCTCAGGGCTGGTCAGGTTCACCAGTCCATAGCCCACGCAGCTCTCCTCGCGACGAGTAAAAATCACCAATGGATGCGGTTGAACAAACGGAGGGTCGACGTGGACGTAATGATTACCATCTGGTTATTTGTGCCATAGCCATGGAAAATCACCATTTGTAATAGGTAAACCATCTATAAATGGGCAATTTTCCACGGCTATGTCAAATAACCAGAGGGTACTTAGTAAGTGGTGAATCATTTGGAGATTCAAGTTTTACTGTGTGATCATTGATACTTTTAAGATCTCAAAAAAGTGGATTTGGTCACCCAGAAGTGGACCATTGTCACCGACTGAATTTTTCCGTGGCGGTTCTTTTTCGCCCACTTACGTTCCTGGGTGAATCACCAAGTAGTAACCCAAAAAAGACGGAAAAGTAATTTGCCATTATCAATGGATTGGTTTAAGGGAAAATCTACAGGAAACCATGGTTTTTACCATCAAATATAGGGTTTTCCTGTAAATTTTCCCATCATCCAATTCTTTGCCATTATTTTCGTGCGATTTTACATGTCTATCTTTTTGATTATTTTTGGGTGGTTGCTATTCCCCAAAATTTTGATTTATGGAAGGGCTACAAGAGTTTCCCAGTTCATATGTACCTGTGCTAAGCCTTGAGAAGGTTGATCCAATTCCAAAAGTTGTCATTTTGAGTGGTGAAAGAAACAGATTTGGGGGGCCACAGTTTGAGAAACGCATGGATTGCAAGCAAAATGAGTCACACTGATATCAAGACCCCTATAGTTCTCCCCCTCCCACTGTTCAGTGTAAAGGCCAACAGCCCATCTTTTTCTCGCACCAACAGTCGAATCAAGCTCTTCCCCAACAATGTCTGCAATTCTGAGGTTCTCAAAGGCCCTCAAGAAACATGGTTTGAGAATGTCCGGCAAAAAAAATACCCACCTATCCGGTGGCCTATTGAAAGATTTTTGGATCGTTTTGGATCTCAACATCCCGGCTACCCTCCTGGTTCCACTGCAGTGGGACGTAAAGGAAGTCAAAGAAACCGCGAAAGCCTGCGCACAGGGACCAGGGCTACTTCTCTCTGATGTGGGGGCATCTTGAAGCCAGTGGTTCGTCGACGGTGAATCCCGGGTATGCTAAGTGATTTATCAATCAGATATACCCGGGGGTTCTAGATATTGTGTTATATATTATATATGTATATGTGTATATATATATTATACATATTACATTATATTATATATTATATTTTATTATATATTATATTATATTATATTATATTATATTATATATTATATTATATTATATTATATCATATTATATTATATTATATATTATATGTTATTATATATTATATTATATTATATTATATTATATTATATATTATATGTTATTATATATTATATTATATTATATTATATTATATTATATATTATATTATATTATATTATATTATATTAAATTATATTATATATTATATATTATATATTAAATATTATATATTATATATTATATATTATATATTATGTTATATTAAATTATATTATATTTTATTATATGATATTATATTATATTATATTTTATTATATTATTTTATATTATATATATATTATACATTATATTAACAATGTGGCTTGCAACGGGTGTTACCACTTACAGATGTTTTGAGCTGATCCAAATACCAGTGGATTTGGGGGACTTCGAGCGTTCAAGCAGAGATCACAGCTGGGTCAGCTGGGTTGGCCCAGAAATGGGGTTTCTGGGCCTCCAACATAGCTATCTTCTTAGGGAAAATGATCAGAAAACCATGGGCAAAATGGGCAGGTATCCATGGGTATCCCATTTTTGGACACATCCATGTCTGCAAGTGAAGTATCTCAAGAGTGGGATTCGCGGCACATAGGTCTCCTACGTTCCCTTGGATCCCCTTGGATCCCCTTGGATCCCCTTGGATTGCATCCGCCGAATGGCCGGCCTAGCTTTTCCAGTAGAGATTTCAATGCCTCTTTGTCAAAGTGTCTGGGAAGATTCTTCAGAACCAATGTAGTCCTGACAAAAGGACACCGTGCAGAAACGCACCCGGTTGTGTCATTTATCAACCCCGAGGAGAGCCTGTAATCCACAGTCATGGCCACTGATTCAGTCAAGGGATCCACATACCATTGTAGCCTACATAGGAAACTTATGCAAACTTCATCTCCAATGAGCCCATATGAGCCCATCTGAACGGGTCGCCAGCAGAAGGGACATCCAACAGGCCACATTCCAGAAGGGACGCTTTGGTTGACACATCAGCAACAGAATATTCGTTCAAATTGGGGGACTGTCATGGCATTTTTGAGTCACTTCGCCTCCAATAGAAAGGCTCTCTGGTGACTCTGGTGTTCTAAGTTGGTACCAATCGAAAATCCTCAAAATCCGGCAAGCTCGAAATAAGTTACCCCAAAATGTTGAAAGGTGTAATACTAAAATGCTCAAAATGTGGAGGGTCCATGTTGGTACCCCATGGATTTTCGGTGATCTTCCCATCTTTTTCGCGCCCAACCCACATTTCAGATCACAGCTTTGATCGTGTTTAGCTGTAAATCATCCATATTGGTTTAGACTTGTGATCCCCATTATGAATCGTATCATATCCCAATTCTCTCCCCATGTTTTGTTTGCCATGCGGGTATCTTGAAAAAATCACGTGCAGGTATCCAGGTATCTCTTGGAGATGATATCCCCAGGGGGATGTGTAAAAATAATAATACCCAACAGATTTATACCAATGGGATGTTTATACCTATTAATCTGTTGGGTAACTCAATTTAAAAAAAAAAAAAAAACAATCTGTTGGGTAACTCTATTATAATCTGCCATGGAACAGCCCATTGGTATGATGTGTATATTAATATGATCATGTAAAATTTACCAACTCTATTTATACCCGTTAAACCCATGGGCCCCGGGCTGTTCCATGACCGACACGGCCCACACCTGGTATCTGAGGGTTCATCGGAAATGGAGCCTGGAAAAGCTTGGGAGCGTTGGCGATCATGGAGGCCATCTGCTATTTCTCCACGGATTTAACAATGGACTACGGTAATTTTACCAATATATAATATATACATATTATATATATATGGAGGTATAACTCAAGGTACTACTGGTTGTAACCTATAAGCTAATGATGAATATCCAAAGTATACCCTTCAGTGAAATATGTAGTATATAAATATAGCATTATACAGCAAATATTTCCGGAAAACCTTGCATTTGTAGATACTTTTCCTGCGAAAACCTATGGATTTCCACCGCTATGAAAGTTTCCGGGAGGCTATATATATATATATCAACTGAACTTCAAAATATGATTATATATATTCAACTGCATATGTAAACACGCACATATACCTTTGCATATGAACCATCATCAAAATAACTCTCTACACAGATAGTCTACCTATGATATGATCAATGATATGAGACTCACGGTACCTTGGCTCTCAACGCACCTCATTTGCCCTACCTGACACACTCAAATGTGCTTTTCCAATGCAGTATATCCCAGATGGTGTCTGAAAATGGGGTATACCCCCAGAATGGCCCTTTTACGCTATTCCAGCAGGGAAAATGATGAATCAGTGGATCTAAAGATACTGTACCATGATTTTTTGACAGACCCATACTCTTGATGGTTGAGATCCCACAATATCTCAATGTCTGGTTTGTTAAAATGCAACGTTCGCGTCATGAAATCGCAAAAACGTTTGCTCAAGAATCTAGAGCCTAGTACTGCTGAGACAAAAAATACACATTTGGCTAGCATGTCCCCATCTTTGCTTAAAATCACTGGTCATTTCAGGAATTGATTTATTGAAGGTATCTACCACATATATATATAATATGTATCATTTCATTATATATCCATATGTAAGGTCGAAAAATTCAAGGGATATTTTTCATGGCCATTTTCCCACCTCGGAAAGATCTGCTGGACTCCGGCGTTGCCGTGCGTTGGGCGTCCTCAGAGCCGCGGACGGAGTTGTCATATTGGGGGGTGTCCATAGTCGTGGAGGATCCCCAATAGCTGGTTGGTTTTGAATGGAAAATCCGAGAAAAAAAAACGGATGATTTGAGGGTACCCCCTTGACTTTGGCAACGTCCATATATGGAATATGTATAGTCTGATTTAATGGGACTTAATGGGAATTGACATCATTTACCATCTGGTTATTTTGCATAGCGAGCTGGAAAATCACCATTTCAATAGTTAAATCATCATGAATCATCTATAAATAACGTTTTCCATAGCTGAGGAAAATAACCATATGTACTGGTTCACTACTTATTGCATCATACATGGAAATATTATTTGGTTCAGGAGTTCATCTGTGGTGACTAAAACAAATTCACTACCGAATCTGTTTGTACTCAAGAGCCTCAAGAGAAACCATGTTGTTGGCCCCTGACTCTTTGTTTAAAACAAATGGGTTCTTTGTATCATCCTTCAAGCAAACAAGCACCGATGCATGAGAGAAAGGCTCGCACAGCTATCTTCATTTTTATTCCTCACACACACACTAGGCCCAGGCCGGAGTGGTACTATTGAGCGCCTGGTTGCTGCATGCGCTCCAGCCTCCTAAGGAGGCACCTAGGGTGCATATAGCCGTGCTAGGCTATTTTGACATGTAAAAATCCAAATGGCAGCACATTCCTGGACAAAAAACCTCTGAGATTCGAATTGCGGCCTTCAAGGCCGAAATAGATCGATCAGAGACACAATGGAGTCAAAGTCTATTCGCCTCACTGGTACACCTTCTTCTGACACAAATTTGGCACTACTGCCCCTTCTGGGCGGGGTGGTCAGCATTTGCTTCAAAAAACCTCTTACAGCCCGTGTCTTGTGCCAACAAAGGCTACACCGTAGCAGGTATGCACCTGTGGCCCCAGACACTGTAAGGATAGGAATCTGTGTGATAGCTTCAATTGCAGCAGAAAACTCCCGCTCATCTCATGCTATCGTCTTTGAAGCCAGCGCATAGTTCCAGACCCGTTACAACCCTGATAGCAGCCACACAGGCGCAACCCTTTGCTGAAAAAAGGCCATGAGAAAGACACCAACCAAAATTCTGGCTAGGACAGCCATGGCAGGATGCCAACCGGACCCCCACTAGTGCCCCTTGTGTTCAGTCTTCACGGTTCTGCAACTCAGCCATGACTAACTTCACTACCTTATTCCTGCTTCGTGGCACTGTAGAGTCAGGGCTCATCTGCTGCAGCAACTGTTTGACGACTGGGAGTGGGTGCCCGGACAACTGCTCCGCAAAGACACGGGTTTGGGCCAACACCAAATTTTTGGTTTTTGGCGTCGAAGCATCCTGCTTGGAAGTGGCACCCCTTGTCATGTTTGCTGCCAGGGGAATGCTCGACCATGCTCGCTTTTACTTCATCACAGATCTTCTCAATCTCAGCTCGGCGCCTAAAAGCCCTCAATTCTTCAAGGTCAGAGTTTGACAAGGCAGCACTTTTGCTGGCTTTCTCTCCTTTTTCAAACCCTTTTCTTCTTTTTCTCCTCCGAAGAAGAAGAGGAGCTGGAGTTGGAAGAGTCGCTAGAAGAAGACTTGCGGTGCTTCCTCTCCTTTTTGGACCGCTTCCGACGTTTTTTGTCATGCTCACCGGTTTCTACCCGGAGAACAAACTCACGGTCTTGTCCGATTCTTGCTGATTCCAACGCCCCCGTCTGCTGCTTGAGGCACTGCCTTTCCCATAACTACTGCCCCACTGCTGGGGCTTGCAGCACAAGCCATGGGAACCAAGGAGAAGGAAAAGCAAAGTGGCAGCAAGGAGAAGGAAAGGCAAAGTGCCAGCAACAAGAAGGCTTTGCTGGGCCATTTTTTTTCCGGAATGGCCGGGCAACCAAAGCAAGCTCGGACTGCAACAACAAGAAGCCCACAAAGGTTCAATAGCTTCGCTGCTTCTCCGCCATTTTTCGTTCCCCTGGAAACAACCATGCAGTGCACATAGTCCAACAAGCCAAGCAGACAGACCACAACACTTTTGGCGGCCGCCGCTGACAGAGCGCTTCACCAACACATAGGAGCAAGCGCTGGGAAAGCCACAAGGCAAGGCTACCAACACTACTACTGCAAGTGTCAGGGGGCCGGCGCTGCAACATATCAAGCCAACTCAGAAAGCAAACTGCAAGGCAAGTTTGGACAACGTCGTTTCAAGAAACCGGGTTCCTGTTTTCAATCTTTTCACAAAGCTTCTCACAAGTCTTCATTAACGGAACAGCCCGCATCAGAGACAATACCTCCAATGGAGCACACAAAGCCTAACGTCAGAAGGGGGGAATCCCCGACCCGGTAACAGGCCAGTAGAAAACAAGCAAACAAGCACCGAGATGCAAGAGAGAAAGGCTCGCACAGCTATCTTCAAAGCTTTTCCTCACACACACTAGGCCCAGGCCGGAGTGGTGCTATTGAGCGCCTGGTTGCTGCATGCGCTCCAGCCTCCTAAGGAGGCGCCTAGGATGCATATAGCCATGCTAGGCTATTTTGACATGTAAAAATCCAAATGGCAGCACATTCCTGGACAAAAAAACTCTGAGATTCGAATTGCGGCCTTCAAGGCCGAAATAGATCGATCAGAGGCACAATTTAGTCAAAGTCTATTCGCCTCACTGGTAAACCTTCTTCTGACACAATTTAGTCAAAGTCTATCATCCTTCAACAATATTTGAACTGTGGTGGTTTCTAGCTCCCTTCAATCAAATGGACAAAAAGTTGAAACGTACCAACTATAGTCTGCCCCGGCAGACTATTCGTTGCTATACAAAAAATACGGGGTCATTGTGGTTCATGAAATGTATACTGCAGTAGTTACGTACTTAACCATGATGCTGAAATGTTCTTGTGCTTGATGTTTTTTCATGGATTCATCACCGTGAAAGGTTTTTGAATTCAAACATGTACCTTTATATCTTTATCAGTTGTAGATTATAGCTGTAACAATGATTTCTCATGATGCGCATCATAAGCACATGGATGCGTATGTTTCGGGGGTCCAGTCACGCGCCATTATCATAGCGGTGTTCCACTTGTGGAATGGATTGCTATTCATAATGGCCCTAATAGGAGGGTTTCTAGGGTAGGTATATATATATACATATATATATATATAGTCGGTATAGTATGTGATTTGAATTGCCCTCCGGTTTCATCAACCTGGCAATTGAAAATTCCCCATTTAGTGACCGATGTTTCTCCCAGCAAACCTCCAATCGGATTTAGTTCCGGGATGTTCCAAAATTTCCCAGCCAAGTTTGATGAAACCGGATGGTAGGGGATAGGATAAGCATACTCTCTGGTAATTTAACATAGCTATTGAAAATGACCATAGAAATAGTGGATTTTCCCTTTTAAAAAATGGTGATTTTCCAGTTCGCTATGTTAAATTACCAGAGGGTAACCCCATACAACCATCAAGCACGGCACGAAGGGATTTTCCGGCCACGACACGAGGGTGGGAGTATCAGGCCAAGCGGGAGTTCCTGCAGCAGGTCATAGCTTGGCATGTTACCCTCTGGTAAACGTTAACAAAAAACTATGGAAAGATCCACCATTTTCAATGGGTAAATCCACTATAAATCCACTATAAATGGTCAATGTTAAATTACCAGAGGGTATGGTACATTGATGATTCAATGATGGTTTGTAGTTTGTTTCTTAAGTTCCAAGTCTTGGAAATGAGCAACACCCACACAAACAAGTAAGTTAGATTGCTACCAGAGCCAAGCAGAGGCTCCCCAGCTCAAAATTTTGAAAATGCATGCGGATTCAGTGGAGGGCTTCAAATAGGCCTACACAATTGGGACAGATAAACTTGAGTTCCAGCACATGAATGAAACATGTCCACACCCTGATATCCTTTCTGCTAAAGGGACGACCCTTGAAATGTAGAGATCTTTCAAATCGAGATGGCTTCGCTGTTGGTTGCGAAATGTGGGGAGGATATATCCAGTTACCTGTCAGGATAGCTTCCACTTTTCAACTGACATTGGAACCCAAAATTTTAAAAAGATACTTTTCATGGCATTTCCAATGGCATTAGTCAAAGACTCCAAACCTCTGGGGTGTAAAAAGCCCAAGCTCCGCCATTCCCAGACGATCATCCGCCCTTCGGGACAGATCGACCTATCGACCTGCACCCGAAATTCCCCGAAATCGACACCTTGCAGTCCAATCTTGTTGTACAGAACTGCTTGGCTTTTCGAGATCTGGCAACGCGATGCAACGCGCTTTACGAAGATTTTCAAGTCATCCAATGGGGCAACGAATGGTTGGGGGTATCTGATCAGGATTTTATACGTCGAGACGCTCAAGTGGATTGATCAACCTTAAACACTCTTTTGTGAGTCTTTCTGGCAGGTTTTTTTCTAGGGCAAGTGGAAATATGTTCATGCATCTCGCAGGATTCAGACAATTCCGTTTGCCAGTTCTATCCCTCAACCCAAAGGCCTCAAAAATTTCACAACATGCAGTTTCATGTCTTGCCATCCTTGTTGATTCACAAATGCTGATGGCTATGAGCCAGGATACCCACATGGACCAGCTACCTCATCATGGTCTCCCAAGTTTCATTGCCTGGATCACCGGAGAGTCCATGGCGGACACGACTTGGGAGCCCGAAAAGCTCGCGCCCGGCTTTCTGAGCACGAAAAGCTCGCGTGCTAACCCTATTGATTGGGGCTTGCAGCTGAGATTGAGGCTCTGAAAAAGTATAAAAGTATCACTATGCTAACTATGCTTTAAAAAAATGGCAACCCCCATAAGTTGGGATGTAGCCACTTTTAACTACAGCTATATATCGCCGGAAAAAATAGAAAAAACTTGTCTTAAGTGGAACTGCGCCTAAAAAATGTACTTCAACATGGAGCCCAACAGACTGTTGAAAGTTATCTGACCCCGGTGTTCAGGTTACATGTTACGCTTAGGGATAGATTTTCTTCCGGTGGCAGGTGACACCCCACAACACTACTTTGAAATTGAAAGAGACAGAAACCGATGCAAACAAAAAACCGTCTTTCTTTCTGAATGGGGGTTCCAAGTTCAGAGAACCCCACTATATTATATTGGAATATATTGGATAGTATTGACACTCTGTAATCATCAATGGAGGTTCTCAGAAATTAAAATGACCAACCCAATTTTCAAAATATGTCTTTGCACAGTCCCACTTGGTGAAGATAGCTGAGGGATAAGATATGGTTGTGGATCAAAAGCGTTGTACCTGGTGCCTGGTGAACACCAAAATAGCTGGTATGAGCGTTCATCCACCCAAAATATAGTATAGGTGTTGATCCATCCCCATATCTTAAGACTCGTGTTCATATATTTCCTAGGTTTCAGCACATCTTATTCGATATCTGGCGGCATGGAATGGGTTCCAGCTTGCTAACCAACATTTGTTGATGCTTCTGTCTCAGAGTCCCCAAAATATCGAACAGATGGATTCTGCAAAAATGTGCCAACATATGCCAACTATATTCTTCATATATATGGGGGTGTCCATAAATGGGGATACCCCAATAGCTGGATGGTTTATGGAAAATCCTCGGAAAAAATTGATGATTTGGGGGTAGCCCTGTTTTAGGAAACCTCTATATATAACACACCTATGTATCCTATGTCCATATGGGACGATGTCGTCACCGTGGCGGACCCAACTCTTTTGGGAGTCACCGAGTCCATGGATCAAGCTCCGCACGGCAGTTGGGCACTGTGACTCGTGGCAGCACGAGGGGAGGCTCCGCACGGTCCTCCGTGCGGGAGATGAACATCGGGTTGAGATCTGACCCTGAGATCCTCGTGATTTCATCTGGGATGGACCAATGGATTTAGGGATTTACCTTAGTACAAAACCAAGAAAAAAAATGACATGTTTCATCATAATTACAATGTAATCAACTTAATATGATATATGGGTCTGACTGAAAATGGTGGATTTGTCGTATCAAGATATTGCCCATGAAATTTCCATGGGGAATATGTTGAATAACCATAAATTTGGGGAGTACCATGTTTTCAGAAAAAAAAAGTGGGATCATCCTACATGACCCATGGCACATAAAATGACAGTGAATCATACACATCCCAGTATATAACATCAATATCCATATTTAATATTAATACTGGGCTATTATACTGGGAATACTAATATTATAGATGAGTTTCCGAATTGAAAGATCATTCATTGCCATGTTTGAGTACCGATAAGGATAACAGGACAGGTCGTGGCCGAGCCAATGTCAACTCACCCAAGACTGGGACGGTTGAATTCAAACGACCAAATGGATCTGTCTGAAGAGGCAACCCCCAAATCTCATAAATCTCATGGCTTTATCTTATGTATATAATATGTGTTTTATAATATATATATATATGTACTGTAATCATCCGAACTTTACATATATATATAATATATGATTATATATGCATAGATTATATATGTGCGCTCTGTTTTCGCTCCCAGAAACTTGTTTCTTAGGAGGTAGCCCCCAGGGTCACAGCCCCAACAGTAAGGCCTTGTGAAGGGGTACTGAACCATCAAAACCTATGGATAAAAAATGATAAAAACAAGTCAAATTAAACTCATGGATGCAAAAAACATAGGACAAAACTGAAAACCCATGAACCTGTAGCAGGTTGACTCGTTGACCCTTCCCAAGCTCTCAACCCTGAAACTTTCTCTCAACCCTGAAACTTTTCCCCACTCAACGAGAACCTTTGAAAAAGGCCTCCCCATCTGCATCTGTGGATGGCAGGATAGCATGCTGGTAGATCAGCTTGTCTTCCTTCATTGGGGCGTACCATCCCCCTAACCGCCCTAACCAACATAGACCCTGCGATGAGTTAGGGCTCGGAAGACTACTTTCCTCTGACGATTGGCTATTCGTAGGGGTTGATGTTTATTGGGGATGAGAAATGATGTGTGATGATTTGTGCATAGTTTTGTCATGGCCCGTCGTACCTAACAAAAATGTCCCTGCGGCCTTGCGAGGGGCAGAGCTGCTAAAAAATATCCGACTTTGATTGTCACAATCCCAGTCAAACATGAGAATCAGCCATTGTGGCCATTGTAATATCAAACTAACCAAAGCATTGATAAACATGAATTGTATAATTCTCATGTTTTGAAATCCTGGAGAAATTGCCCAACGTTGCGAAGTCCAGCTTCGCATCAGGAGATTGTTGGCCCCGCCCCCATTGCCCCCCATGGCCCCAGCCACCTTCCCCTTGAACTCGTTGTCCATGCTTGTAGGGCCTGGGGAGGTCCACGCCAAGGGTCATGCAGATGTTCTGGATTGTTTGACATATGACAAAGTGCACTATTAATTTATTAAAACCATGTGTTTAGTATGCGTATTTTTCTATGTAAAGATAGTATTAACATGTATTAACCATCTATTAACCATCTATTAACCATCTATTAACCATCTATTAACCATCTATTTCTTGGGGTACCCAATAAATTGACCAACCTTTTTTGCCACATGATTTTTTGGGCATCCAAAGAAAAACTGGATCCAAGTCGTTCACCGGATTTTTCGACCCCATGGTGAAAGATGGCAGGGGAATGTGCCCATTTTGTACACATGTATTTAGAATCTACACTGTCAAATGTATCATCTTCAAAAAATGTCAAAGAAATGAAAATCAAAACAAAGTAGAATTGATTATAATTGTATACACTCCCCAAATGTTCCAGCAGGTTGTCCAAGTTTTCGAATGATCTGTTCATCATCTATACAGGCGTCCGAATCCCGTTTCGAGGTGCTGGTGAAAAGCCCACAAGTTAAAGATGATGCTGTTAAGATATGTTGAGAAAATCCCGGTTTTTGTGTTTAAACAAGAAAACTAACTTTCCTCAATAATCCAAGGTGCTTGGAAGAATAATGCAGTCCCAACCACAAGAACAGCCACATCACCCCATGTTTGATTAGTTACAGCACCTTGGGTTTATTGGTTATACATCAGTTGTAGTTCGTGAAAAATGTTTATGGATTATTTACTATTGTATGTATCTTATGTATATATCTATATATATACATAGACACATATATATAATATATAGCCACTCCATCTGCCCGCTACAACAGCGATTTCTGTTTCTGCCCAGCAGCGTTTGGTCACCGTGGAGCCAAAGAGCTGCGGAGAGCTGGCGCCTGAAACGGGTAGCAATTTATGAAGGGGTGAGCTAGCTGGGTAGCAATGAAAATATGGAAATCGAATGTGTATGTATATGATATAATATATATTATTATATATATATATGTTATATACATCCCGGCGGAAGGGAAACCGCGCGAGCGTTTTGATTGGTTGCTTCCAGGAGAGTCACAATCACCTGTAATTTACAATATAAAATGCTCTTCCGATCAGTTTGGATAACTGAATTTGGGTTAAAAAAAGTGGATGCAAAATCTATTGATTTTTAACAAATCCAGGTAAACATCATGTGCATCAGACGTTGTACCTTAGTAAACGATCTCGGAGATACGAACCGCGTAGCAACCTGTAACGTAGTAAACGATCACAGAGATCTCAGCAGCGTAGCAACCTGTAACGTAGTAAAAGATCCCAGAGATCTCAGCAGCGTAGCAACATGTCACGTAGTAAACGATCCCAAAGATCTCAGCAGCGTAGCAACCTGTAACGTAGTAAAAGATCCCAGGGATCTCAGCAGCGTAGCAACCTGTAACGTAGTAAGAAAGTCCCAAGGATCTCAGCAGCGTAGCAACATGTAACGTAGGAAACTATCTCAGAGATACGAACCGCGTAGCAACGTGTAACGTAGTAAACGATCACAGAGATCACAGCAGCGTAGCAACCTGTAACGTAGTAAACGATCCCAGAGATCTCAGCAGCGTAGCAACATGTAACGTAGTAAACGATCCCAGAGATCTCAGCAGCGTAGCAACATGTCACGTAGTAAAAGATCCCAGAGATCTCAGCAGCGTAGCAACATGTAACGTAGGAAACTATCTCAGAGATACCAGCAGCGTAGCAACATGTAACGTAGGAAACTATCTCAGAGATACCAGCAGCGTAGCAACATGTAACGTAGGAAACTATCTCAGAGATACCAGCAGCGTAGCAACATGTAACATAGTAAAAGATCCCAGAGATCTTAGCAACATCGCAATATATCCTGTACGAAGTACAAGGAACGTTAACATGCCCCCCACCCCACCCCACCCCAACCCCAACCCACACTAACATGGCAATATATCCTGTACGAAGTACGAGGAACGTTAACATGCCCCCCCACCCCAACCCAC